>WAAD01018374.1:82176-104863 GCA_013389945.1 Fregata magnificens | reverse complement strand
TTTTTCTCCTGGTGAAACAGTCATGTATTTTTTCCATAATTGACCTCACGATGTTCAGACTTGAAGCATTTGGAGTTCAGCAACTGCATGTCAGAGCTATCTTTGATTGTGCAATGGCAGAACAGCAAGGGCTTTTAGGAGATGGACACAGCAGAGAAGCAGGGGAAGCAAAGCCAGTATGGAGTTGCCCTGATCCAACCCTTTCATTGATGGTTTCTTTTAGTGATGAGCTGCCCAAAGNAGAAAGGAGTCCACAACTGGTGACAGCAGTTGTTAAAGGCAGCATCTTTTGTATGAAACAGTGAAGAGAGCAGGAATGCTGAGCAGATGTGACGGTGGTTTTCAAAATATGGGAAGTTATAGAAAAAGCATGTGGGTTCTTATATTTAGCCTTTTTCATAATACAAGAAAGATGGTGTGCCAATGAAATCGAAAGGCAGCAGATGTGAAACAAATGGAAATATTCTCAGAGTTCCTGATTAACTTGAGGAACTCACTGTCACTAGACATCATTGAGGTCAACAGCTTAAACCCAGGCAAATTAGAAAAAAAAGTGAAAACCCTTGTAGCTACTCCCATGTCTGGCTCCAGGGACTCCCCATTCTGCAGAGCGCATCTGCTCCACTTAGTATTTGAACAGCAAATTTATTAAGATGTTCCTCATAATACAAGTAAGCAAGGTCACGCTTGCAGAATGGGATCTTCAAGGAGGATTAAAAACCCACTTTTATAATTGTTAAAAAATGGCAAAATTATCTGTGATGACTGTTTTCAGCACTTTGCTGTCAAACATTCATTGAAGATTGCTGTTGGAAACTACGCTGATTTCCTAGGGCAGCCCTTGTCTTCCTATGCTGCTGCATTTCAGGTAGAGGAGGAGTGCTTATGCTGCCCCTTGTACGAGTCGAGATTAACAGGCTGACTAACTGCACAGACATTTACTAAAATCTTAAGAAAAACAAGAGCTGAAATCTATGTTTAATGTTCCAGCTGTCTGCAGATTGAAGAATAAAGTAAAAATTTAAATGAGCTCACCAAAAATAATGAAGTCTGGCTGAAAACCAGCTGGGCAAGAACAGAGTTTAAAATCTGGAGTTACTCTGAGTACTGAATCTGATTCCAGTAAAACTTTAGTATGATTCCAGCAAAAATCCAATTTCCCTGCTGTTGTTTTCTCTGGGAACTACTTTTTAAAACCAGTTGTACCCATGCCATCCCTTCCAGAAAATGGTTTGAAGTGGATATAAATAAGGATAAGATTTTGACCACCATCCTCCCTTTTGAACGTCCTGATAGTTGGAGTAGGCTTTTTGAACATAAGAAACAGTTGATGCTCCCCAAAACTGTTTTTATTTATCCAAAAACTCATATCAAAGGAAATGAAAGCAAGTACTAATGTCTAAAAACTAATCTAAGTAACACCTGGCTGCAAAACGGAACAAGGGGTGGCGTTTCAGTCAAATCTGGGCCTCCAGATCACAATGAGTAGGCATTGCCCTAAGATTAGGCACGTGTTTCTTGGAGACGCTGTTTGCTGCTGAAGCTTCCCATTGGAGGCTCTTGGGAAGGACCTTTATTAGTTTGTTGCAAAAGGAGCTGATAGCAGAGACCCATCCGAAGCAGGTAACACTGAACAATGCTAGAACCGATGCAGAAGGAGCACAGGTGCTGACTTACCTGAAATGTTTGGCATGGGTCTGAAATGAAGGATATATACGAACAAACAGGTGAGTTCTGTGCAGTTTATCTGGATTTATGTTGCAGAATAACTTGACTAGGACGAAGATGAATGTCAAATCCATGGTGTACTGAAAATATTCGGATACGTCAGAGGTACTTAAAAACATACTGCATGTAAAAACCCAGACTTACCTATGAAGAAGAGAAAGCTCTTTGTAAAGCAAATTGATGCAACAGATACTTCTGTCAAGTGAATCCCTTAGCTAAGATTGAGCAACAGATTGGTCTCAAGAAAGTCCCATTAACATGATAAAGAACTCATTTTTAATGTCCACAGTACATGAAACTGCAAGAAAATACGTCCCCAATAACTGTAAATCAGTATATTGTTCAGTAGAGATTACAGAGTGATATGAAGCATTCCAATAAATTGTGAAAATGTTAGCAGACATAAAAGTGCATTAAACAGAAAAGCAAGAAAAGAAGGGAAAAGTCCTCTTTTTAATGTTATGATCTCATAGCCAAAGGAGCAGTGTAATAAAACTTTTGGTAATAACAATCAATGAAATGTTTGTGAAAAACCATTTGACATGTTGTAGGTCAAATGACAAAGCCAACACAGAGTGCAGGAAAAGAAATGCCTGACCTGTGACAACAGAAGAATGTTGTTACAGTTTGTAAAGCAAGAACAAATGAGGGGTGGAATAAATTAGCCACACTGGAAGGGAAGAAAACCCTATACAGCAAATGGCTTTGAAATATGGAATTATTGTGACTGTCACCAAGTCACAGAAAAGGTGACATAGAGTAGTTGTATAGCCAGTGCAACAGTGGGAGTTGTCTTCCTGAAAACACACTCGGATATGAGCTGACTAGAAAATTCATTTTATTCCAAACTAAATGAACGTCTAATACAACATAAAAGACTACGAAAATGAAGCCCTTTTGATAAATCACTAGTGCATGTTGTTGGTAGATTAAACCATATGCTCACACAAAGGAAAAACATTGCCCAGAACTATTTAAATTGCTACCATTACATCAGCCCCAAGTTATAAAAATAGCAGAGAACTTTTTGCAGATAAAGTCATTCTTAATTCAGCAGAAGGAAATGGATTGCACAAAAACATTATTGCAACAGAAAACAGGCTTTTATTGCCCCCCCAAGGTCTTGGGATATTAGCAGGAGCTTAGTGAGTACAATCACAGGACAAAAATGCAAGCAATACGTTTGCCAGGAAGCATCCCATTGACATTGCTACCAAATTTGGAGATGGCCTTGGAGCAAGAGCTGGAAAATTGAAAATAAAGAAAGAAAAAGGAAATGTCATTATTAAAAAGAAAATATATGAAAATACGCACCTGATTAGAGCCATTGAAAAAATTCAGAACATCACAAAATGGTCACAAAAACATGAGAAAGCGAAGGTTGGTTTTGACACATATACTTCAACATTTTAGAGAAAGACATGCTGGTTTAGAGAAAGAGGCAGTGATGGGACAAAAATCAAGTGATGCTACATTTGAATAGAACAGAGAGAGATTTTTCAACTTGATTTTTCGCACATTTTCCACAGAGAAGCAAAACTCTCAGCTCCATTAAAATGAAGATCTACAGAGATTGTGTTACTGTCTTTGGGAAAGATGGGAAAGACCAGAAGAATTGACAAGTTTCTGAGCTATACTGATGAACATTATGGGCTATGGGTTACATGATTTGGAATGAAAACAGTCCAATAATGGGCTATTTTCCGAAAAACTAGTTTTCGTATCCCTTTTATAATTCTTTTTTCATAAAATAGCCAATGACACTTTAAACATTACTTACATTTTTTTCTTTAAACATTTTAATACTTTTTAGAACATTATTTATTGAAAGGGTAGTTTTCATCTTGGAAAAATAATTTTTGGCTGGAAAAAATGTAAAAGAATTTTGGAGATAATTTCAGGAGCTATGTAGACAAATATTTCATACAATGCTACAGGGAAGTAAAATGGGTCATTTAAGCAGTGGGAAATTGGGAACAACTTTAAAACTGCTATTTCCCATGAAATATTCAAGGAGCTCTAGCAGACAAACAAGAGGTGCATTCTGTTCCCAAAATACTACTCTGTTCCCAAAGTTTCAATAAGACAAATCATCACTCTGTGATTACTTCTTCTCCCACCTCTCGCCTGCATTCTCAATATGGATTGTATGTTCTGAGACAGGATTTGATCCTTACGAATTTATACAACATCTGTCACAGAAAAACTCCAATATTAAGTGCAGTTTAAAAATACCGGAGGAATGAAGAGTGATAAAAACACCTTTTAATGTGTACTTTTTCCATATGCTAAATGCCAGGTGTTCAATGACAAACATTAAAATAATTTATTTCCATTGGCTAGCGTTGTATTGCAGTTGTCCTCGTGACAAATTTCTGAAATCCCTGTAGAATATGTGGAAGATAGCCAGTGCCTTAGTAAATAACTCAGTGAAAATACTTTCATTTGTGAAAAGCAGATGTGTTTCTCACTACTGGCGTTGCGGAAGAATAACATCAGACACCTAGCCACCTTCCTAGAAGTGGAATTTCTTCAGGAGTTATCAAGGCAACTGGAAAGAACTAGCTTTTAGAGTAGGATGCCAGAGTGGACAGCAAGCTGCGATCACAGGAGAAAACAGGCATTTCACTGCATTTTCTGCAGGGCACGTGTGCAGAAAGCAATTTCAGGAGGATGAGCTTCAGGACAACAAGAGGCAGGAGGCTGGGTACTGCTGTCTCCATTGCCAGTGAGAGAACAGAAAATAACCAAAAGCAATTGAAAATACTTATGTTAACACACTGCAAACTCTGAGAGCTTTTTGTAGTCTAGCATTTATCTGAAGAATAATCCCATTTGCTTTGTCATTTTGGCTTCTCTGCCAAGTTTAGCTGAAGCCAGTCCAGAAAAGACAGGGGAGCTCATATCTAGTACTTCTGGCTGTCTTTCCTGAGGCCAAAAGAGCAAAGAAGAGCAAAGTTCTGTCATCAGGAAAGACTTTTTTATTTATAGACTTGTTTGTTTGTTCCACAGGTGCTACTCAGTGTAGCCTTGTCTCATCATCAGAAAAATACATGAGAAAGAAAAAAAGGACTCCTACTGAAGGAAAATAATATTTTTTCCCTCTCAGTAGGTGGTTTTCTCTGAGGTCAGCCAGGTATGTGGGACTTTTTGTTTTTCCCACAGTATTGTGATTTGCTTCCCGTGGACAGGAAATGTTAACTTCTGTAGTAGGAATATCACTTACTTTGAAAATTGTAATATAACTAGTGCCCTGAGTCAGATTTTGTTTGAATTGGTGTAAATCTGGAATAATCCCAGAAATAAAAGGCTGAAAAAAAATTACAGAGAAAAACATATTTGCTACAATTTGGAAGTCTCACCTCATCATTTGTTAATTATGTGTGGTAGTTATGCCATGTGCAGTAACCTGAGATATAAGTCAAGAGCAAATAGTACTTTTAAAACCGTGCATAGGGACTTAGTTTAGTAATCTTGATAGTAGAAAGGTTCTAAAATATTCACCATCATCTCCATAAACTAAATGCATATTTAAAATACAGGTTCTACAAATATCAGTAAGTAATCATGTTCAAATAAAGGGAACAAAATACTAGCACTAGATTTATCAGGATTTAATAAAGAATTTGTAGCATAGAAAGCCGATGTTTTTCCGGTGCCAGCCAGCTACCATGTGTCCTTGATGTCTGTCTAACCAGCACCATTTATATGAAAAGCTACAGTCTCATTTTAAGCCTTTTAGTGGGAATGTGTCAAGAAAATTTCTCAGGGGTTCCAGCCACGCAATGCTCTGAAAAGTTCTTTCCTGGCAGTCTGGAAACACAAACAGGAAGGTATTTATGAGAGAATGGGATAGCTCCTGGTTTGTTTTTTTTTTAAATTCTCTTTACTGCACATGTCCAGTTTCCAGTGTGTGAAGCCAGCAGCAGACAATAGAGGAGCTACTGTACGCTACAGAAACACAAAGGAAAGATCCCAGGTGCTAAAATGGGCATAATGGAAACCAGAAACATTCACGCTCCCAGATGTGGTACTTTCTCTAGCAGAGATGACATCTCCACCAGAGTAAACGCATCAGTTGTGAAAACAAGGCCTCTCTTCAGGTTGCTGCGCCTCATTATACTGGTCATTACTTTCATTCTCCACAGTCACTATTTTCATTGCACACTGCAGTTTTTTTCCAGGGTGGCTAGGCAAGGTGCTATTTGGGACACGTTATCATACATTTTAGACTAATAGGTGTTTGACATATTTTTCGTTAGTCATTGGAAGAGATCAGTAAAGATCACTAATTTGGAAGGCAGGTTTTTACTGTGAAAATAAAAGAAGATACCCCATGCATGGGAAAAGCATGTTCAAAACTTTGCCTTGGCTTCTCCACACTACCTTGAAGCCCCCTCTCTCAGATGCTTTTACCCCTCTTTGAGCCTCCTTGGAGGGCCCTCTTCTCCCTTTGCCCTTCCTGTAAGCAAGGTAGCTTTTCTCCACAAATTCCCAGCAGCTGACTTATTTTTTGGCATGATTCCTGCCACTGATTTCACTTGACAGCTATTCTGCACTCTGGTTGCAGACACAATGGGCATGCCTCAAGTGAATTTGAACTTGTAATGGTTCCTGAAGCACCTGGGGCTTAATCAGTTCCCTATCTGAAGCCCACAAGAGGACAAAGCACATTAATGAATCACTTCAAGATGTCCATTGTGCTGATGCTCAGCCTAGGGCTGAAAAATCCTGCCTGTGAAGCTCTCCTAAAACAGAAAGACAGTTTTCTGTGCAAGGCAAGCCCACACAAAACCCTAGGAGCACATCACCACAGTCATTGATTTCTTTGGGATAGAAGAAAAACTTTTCTCCTGTTTCTGTACAGCTCTCAAAATCCAGGTGGCTTTATGAGATTTTTTCCTTTTTTTGGGAGACTGTAGTCTACAGAGAGAATGTAATGTAATGCTTTCAGGTTTTGTTAATGAAAACAAAATACTGAAGCAGCCCTTCCTCCATTCTTCCTCACTCAAAGTTTTTTTTTATACTTAAATGCCACGGTGAACGTGTCTGAGATCAGGTTATTTTGTTGTTGTCATTAGTTGTCTATCACTTCGTCTATAACTCCTATCCAATTTGCTCCTGTCCCAACTGTATTCACCAGTCAGACGCTCACTGTTAGTGGAGTCTTCTCAGCCAACACAAGCAGAGTTGTGCAGGGTCATGTTTAATATGCTTGCCCTGTTCTGCTTCTCATTACCCAGGAAAAGGAGTTCAGGATAACTGCTCCATGATGCATCCCAACAGGAACAGGCTACATATTTGTGCTTCAGCTCATGATCTTAATTTCACCATGTTAAATATATTGTGCTAATATTCATTCCCTGAGGACATGTTAAGTTGCCCTCCAAAGTTTCAAACTACTGTTGCATTAGATTGTTCAAAATTATATAAAGTTCATATTTCCAGATACTTCTGGGTTTTTTATATATTTAATGTAATTAGCACAAAGAAAAAAGAGTGAAAATACACCTCTGGAGAGTTCAGAGCAGTTATACTGGAGATGAATTTGGGCCCAGTTTCTCCAGGGAAAACTGGTGATGAGCAGACAAAGAGTGTGATCCATGTACAAATTCTTTGATGTTTCATTGCATGGTCTGGCTGTATGGTTCAGAATGCAATTCCTATTTCAAGACTAACACCAAATCCTATTCTGTTCTATGAAAAAGGTTAGGTTTTTTGCAAAACCTTCCTGAAATCTAGAGATATTAGTGGAAAATGAGTAATTTAAGCATTTGCGTAGCAGTCATGCACGTGCAATATGTATACACAAAATTTCACACATATATTCTGAGAGACACAGATTGTGTTTTCTGCTTTAAAATCATCTCTCTAACATTTTTGACATGCCAGAATGTTAAAAAGTTTTGCTATTTTCTGATGAGCAAGGGAAAGTAGTAAATGCATGCAATGCCCTTCTCCTAACTGTTGATCCCATTTATTTTGTGCACAAGGTAGAAAGAAACCTGTTTTCAGAAAATGATAACAGCTTTGGAATAGAGTTCAGCTGCTAGAGTTCTCAGCCCGTTTGGTACAACAATAATAGTCAAAGTTAGGGAACCATTTTTCTCCCTCCTAAATATGTCCTAGCACCAGCATGATTTTAACAAGACAGCTCTTCGGTTTTATTTCTTTCACTCATTCCTTGGGTTTGTTGCCAAGAGCAACACAAAGAATGCACCAGGGTGTCATAATAATCCTCCATTAAATCCCTAGTATTTAAATTTTAATGCTATAATTCAACAGCTGACAAAAGCCCATTGAGCAGGTCTAAGGAGAGGAAAAGAGCTGGTCCCATTTTCTCAGGGGGTGATGCTATAGCAACATGGAATGAATTTGGGGTCAGGGAACAAGCTGTCTCCAAGCTTTGTTTGCATTTCCTGGCTAAAAGTAGAATCTGGTGTTATAAATTTTACCAAAATAAGTGGTTATTTGGAGCTGCATGAAGATCATTCACTCTGTAAAAACCTTTGCCTTGTAAAAAAAGAGTGGAGACAACAAAACCAGCAGCCAGAAAGACAACAAACTAACAGACTGTTTTAGAAAGTGCCAGCCTAAGAATTATTTCACAGTCCCTCTTCCTTCTCCAGTTTCCTTACCTTCCAGCGCAAACCCTGCACCAGGACTTGAAATGATGCAACACACTAAGTCCATTTTAAAGGAATAACACAAAGACAGCAAAGTCAATAACGGTGGAACAGAGACCTCTTATAATCATCAAAGACCTCGGGAAAGTCTGGTATGTCATTTGTTATGCTTAGCTATCCCCACACTGAAGCCTTTTGTGCTCTGGGGAATGTTGCTTGGTGGAGACAAATGAATACACCTGGAAGACAATTGTCCATTGTGCAAAATGCTGCTCATCGGGCGCAGCACAGCCCCCGACCCTGCCGCTCTCCCCTCCCCAAACCCTCCTCTTTGCTCAGGGCCAGAGTCGCCATGCAGCTGTTTTCTGAGTTGGTTTTAGTGGGGATTAGAGCTCAGGGTGTCTGTAGGTAATACAGTATATTGGCAACTTCTGTGTTTTTCACTGTCCTGTGAGGTGTATTTTAAAGAAGAGGGCTGATGCATTCTTCTTGTCATTTAAAGTAATCAGAGATTCATTAGATAATAGTGATATAATGAGATGTAAAACATTAGAAATAACGAGATATGCAATTCTCTGTGCGGAGATACAGATTTTGTCACCGAAGAAAACTATCAATATTTTATTGTATTTGAGATCATTAAGCTTCTTTCTCTATTTTTCCACTTTGAAATTCATTGCTGATCACCTGTAGCCAGCCAGCTCCCCGGCTGCTCTGCTGCCAGAGCCTGCTGCAAGGACTTCTCGGGTCTGGCGCTTCTTGTTCAGGCTGTGAGATCAGGGACACGTCAGCACAGGGAGTACGGGTGTTAACAGCCTGATGTAAGGTGGGTGGAGTGTGTTTTGTAGGTGAAGTGATGCAGCTGGGATGGATGAAGGAGGAACTGCTCTGCCAGTAGGGTGGAGAAGTGAGATAGATGGTTTTGAGGCATTTGAGAGGTATCTGTATAGGCAAGAGCCAGATGAGTAGGAACTGGCACAGCAGCAGCCCCTCTTGCAGCTGGTATGTCTAATAGCTGCTTGGTCCCACGGGTGGTGGTGGAGTAAAAGACACCTGGAGGCGGGGAGGCTGCCTTGAACTGCGGTGCCTGCACATCTTACTGACGGGGTGGCATTTTCTGTTGTTCATGCAGATCCCTCTGACAAGGGTTTGGTGCACAGCGAGAGGGTTAGGAAGCGTTCCTCCTTCCACCCTCCCCCTCCAGACCTCAGTAGCAAAGGCTTTCTACAAGAAAAACAGGGCTACGTAATGTCTTCCTCTGCGATGCCCAACCTTTCCTCCTGAATGCTTCTGGATGCGGGAAGCCACTGAGGAGTCAGTGAACCACTCCTCTCTTCAGCGTACCTCTGTGACAAAACCTCTGTGTTTGTCAATGAATTCATTACAACAAATGATTGTTTTTCCAAGCCTGCATTTCAAACTCATATAGGCCAAATCTGCATTACAGGTGCTACATGTAAGGCATGTGACTGTTGCTAGGCTGCCCACATACTGCTTTTTGGAAGCGGTACATCCATTTCTGATCTGCATAGTGTAAGCATCCATTTTCTGTCTACTATTATACCAATATTATTAAGCTAACCATTCACAGTCCTTTAAAAACAGGGCACCTTGTGCCTGCATTTTCTTTCCCATGTCTGTGAATTGCTTTCTAGTTCAGTTTTGCTCTATCTAAGATTAACAGATTTTATGAAAATTCCGTTCTTTCACCTTATAAAGAACTCTTTTTCAATAGAAAAGCTGTGAGCACTGGAACCCCACTCCAAAAGAGTTCAGCTCACTTGACTTAGGGGTCTTTAGAGCAGGAATGATTCCTGTCAGCCTGCTAGATCTAAAAGGGAAGCAGTTCATGTGCAAACAGCTTTCCATCATTATCCTGGGAAGAATCCCACTGGGAGAATAAAGAGTAGCCATAGGAGAAAATTTTTGCAGTAATGGCATGTCATTCCCTTGACCCTCTGCTGAAGTGTTCACTTCTGTTATAGCTCAGGCAAGAAATATGACATTTTATTGTCTGCAATTTCCAGGCAAGCATTCCTGAATGGGGTGCAGTTCTCATTGGGTAATAATCTACAGGACCCTCCAGGACAACACAAGAAACTTCACTGTCATAACTTTAAAGCCTGGCAAGCTATAAACTGTAAAGATCCTTTGTTAGATATTTTTTATTTAATGTCCTTTGTGTGACTGAAGTGATTTACATACAGAGCTTACTGGATTTATATATTAGCCGCACCGATTCTGATTATTCCAAGCAGTGAAGAACAGAGGCAGAGTTTTGGAAGTTCAGCCAATGCTTTGGAGCACCTTTTCTGTTCTGGAATTGTGATTCTGTAGATAAAATGAAAACCTCACAGCTTGAATTAGGGAGCTCCTGATCTTTTGCAGCAATCACCTGTTGCTCTGAAATTACCCTATTGCAGTATAAATGCTGCCACAACGTGACTGAACTGATGGCCTCCTGTGGCAGCAAAGAATGCACGAATGGCACTACCTAGGATTTGCTCCGAGGCAATTCTTCACTGAACAGCATTTCACTATTTAAGTGCAGATGCTGGTCTGCTAGACTTGGTGCATGTTGAGGTGCTTGAATGAGCGGTGTGCTCAGGCCTCCAGCATGCCAAGCACACACATACAAACATGTACTGAAAATGCCAGTGATCAACCCTTAGAAAAATGCTCCTTGAAGACTTCCTTATTTTACAGCACTGCTGTTGGCAATAGGTCTTAGAATCAGCAAAATAAATGGCTTAGGTATAAACCAGATATACCTGTGTTGGAGAAGGAGAGCTGAAACTGAAACAGAATGGACCAAGATGAATCAACACTGAAAACAGGGCTCACTGCATTTATGACACTGGGTATGTCTATGCTGGCTTTGCACACTCTGCTGAGGATTTGTTATGGCCAGACATGCATCAGCTTCAGTCTAAAGGCACCTAATTTTAGCACTACAATATTAGACTGGAGCAGAGCCACAGCTGCAGAGCTGAGCTCTGAAACCACAGTGGCTGTATTTCAATTACCTCCACTTCCAGTGTGTGTAGGGTACAAATATACTTTCATGCTAAAGATAAGTCTGCTCCTCACTGTGGCAGTCCCTTTCCCATCCCGTGTTTGGTGTAAATCCTATGTATTAATTTTAGTTCTGTTTAAAATCTGCTTAATTGTGTTTGACTGTCCATCAGACTCCTTTGTACTTTTTGAAAGGCATCAAGTGATGCTTGAGGCAGATTCGACTAGGGAAATGAAGTGGCCACAGTTGTAAAAATTTTTCTGTGGCTTTGCCCAGGAAATTTTAACAAGTAATTCACAGTGAGGATTTATTGAAGAAATAAAAAGACCTGTTAGAACTAATCAAAAATATGTTGGAGCACCTCTTCCTCAAAATTATTAATAATTTCAGTGTAATAGAACAGTGAGCTCAGTCTCACAGATCAGTATCTCTTGTGCAGGTAGATAAGTAGTAATAAGAACATATTAAAAATGGAGAAGTAGAAGACATAAGACAGTTCCTGGCCTAATGCTCTGTCATACAAAAGGTGGGCATTAGGACTCAGGGTTACTGTGGCTGCAACACAGCTGATTTCTGCAAATGACAATGTCCAAGTGCTAAAAATTCTGGAACTGTTGTACTAGAACCCAAAGGAAAAATTTCGTATTATTCTTTGAACATTTTCTTCAGTGCTTGCATACAGCTTCAGAAGAAAATGATGCATTTCCAAAACTCCTGTCACAGATCCATGATAGTGACTGGGTGTTTGGCTGCCCGTATGATGTGTTAGCTCTGGGTCTAACTCTTCTCAAAGGTGTTCCCATCAAAATAACTGATTTCCCTTTTTGAAAGACCCAATCTCTTTAAGATAAAACAAGTCTTAGGGAAGGCAATGAATGGTATGCATATAAAGAACCTGATGTCCAGAATGAGGTCAGCATCGGAGTTCATAGTCAAGGGCTCGCAGAACCTATCTAAGTCACTTCCTTCAACTTTTCCATGGTCCACTACCTATAGTTATCAAAGAAAGGAAACCTCTTGCTAACAAATGCCAACCAGAATCAAATCTGTGATCACAAATATATCCTTGTGCTTTGTCCTCTTTATTTCCTATTTCCATGACAAGCTGACTTAGTTCTTTGGGCAGAGAAGTGCGAAAATCTAGCTGGGAAGCAGAAAGGGGCCTCCTTCACACTGAAGGTGCTGCTGAAGCATGTGGATGTTCCTAAAGAAACACTGTTCTTGTAAATTCATGTGAGACTGTATGCCCTCACACTCCCCAGATTCCCACGAAGAAATCTGACCTAGTCTACCTAATGGAGGTCAGAAGGTATCAAAAATACCTTTCTGAATTAGTGAAAGCAAGGAGGCTGATGAGATTAGAGGCAGGACATGTAGCTGGTGGCATATAATCAATAAACCTGTGGTGCTACCTTGCTCAGGAAGTCTGACCTACTCTTTAACATGTGGACCAGCTGAGGAAAGTCCATAGTGAGAGTGATTCAGTGTCTTTTAAAAATGCCAGAGGTGAAAAGGATGGCAATTCATAGTCATTCAGCTTGCAGAACAGAAGATTGAGAGGAGACATGACAAAATCTTCGAACAAATCACAAGTTACTGCAGAGAGGAAGAGGATATTCAGTTCTCCGTGCCATTGCTAGGCTGAAAAAAAATCTGTGACTTCAAATGCAGCAAGGGAGTCCATATTGGAGATACACGGAACATTCTTACAGTAACGGTAATAAGGGACTGAGACAGATTATCTGGGAAGTTTTAGGAATCTCCATTAGTGGGGGTCTTAGAGAACGTAACACTCAAACATTTGCCAGGTGGGACCTAGGCATACCTGATCTTCCCTTGAGGCATGAGCTGGACCAGGTGATTTATCTTCCTATGCTTCTGTGGTGTTGTGGGGTTTTTTTAACCTCAGCACTGAACGGGTGTTTATATGGTCTGCATTGTTTAATAGCAAGCATATAGCTTAGAATACCTCATGCCTTTATTCAAACAACAGAGCCTTTCTCTAATCATTTTCTCACCAGAACTACTCTTCTGTCTTAACTCGGTTCCTCCTGGTTAAGGCTGGAAACAACATTACTGTACTTTCAGGATCTTGGTCGTTACATACATTTTTGCATTTCAGTAATGAATTTGGGACCTCCCTGCAGCCTGTAGATGTGAAACACATAATCTTGATCCACTTCTTAAGCCATTAGAGACCATTTTTCAGGGGAAATACGCACACATTTTTCCCAACCAGAGATGAATGATGGCAAAGGAACAGGGTATAAGATATCTCAAAGAGAACAAGAAACATATTACCTCCTTTTTTTTTCAGTTTGTTTGGAATTTGTTGGTGGCAACTGTGGCCAGTGAAACAGCAATCTCCTGATGTTACTTATCTGTCAAAGGAAAGGAAAGTTATTTCCCATGATGAAATCAACAGATGTGAGTTGCACCCTGGAAACGAAACCTCAGGTCAAACAAGTACTTCTTGAGAGTGAACAGTATAAAAATTAAATCAAGAACAACTTAAATTACATTTCTGATTTAACAAAGTTGGAATATTTTTACCCTTTTCTCAGAGCCGATGCATTTGTCAGCTGACAGTAAGTTTCTGTGAGGAAGATATGAAGTTTTTGCAGTATTGAAGTTATGCAATGTTTTGCTCTGTGTTCGGATGAGCACATGCAGCCATGTTAACAAAAGCTGATTTGGTTCCCTGTCTGTGTACTGAGAAGGGCAAACATGGACTCAAGTCACTCGTAACAATGACTGCTTCAGTGTGGGTACAGAAAGTGCTCCCATGTTTCCATCTGGGAAATTCTGAGTTGGAATATATGTATGCATGCAGCGCACAGATGGCTAACACGTGCAATCAGAAACGTTTTTGGGTGCATCAGACTAGATGCAAAGATTGACTCCTGCAACTATGTGCAGTGAGCCCAGGGTGTCTGTAGAGTCAGCTCACACCAGTGCTCTGGTCACTGGTCCAAGACCTCTGGACACACAGCAACCCATCAAGAGCTACTGCCGTTGTCTGGTCTGGCAGCAGGAGACCCACCTGACCCTCTGGACAAATGACCACGTCCCTTTTTCCAAACTGAATTACATTTTGGGCTGGGTTAAAAGAGGGGATGTGTCAGAGAAAGCAGGATAACTAGTTACCCTAGATAAAGCAGAAAAAAAAAAAGGTCTGAATTCCTGCTTAGCTGTATGTGTTTCAGCCTACACAAGAATTAACTGTGACATGATTCAGGGCAAAAAAAAAAGTCCCTATGTTCACATCATTGCACAAATGTCCAGATAAATCATGTATTCTTTGGTTTTCTTTGGAGTATCATTTTAGAGATCAATTAACTGTTTTTAAAGAGAACTGGTCAGAATAAACATTCTCACCTTAAATGGTGAGCGTGTCTTCATAACTATAGACCTAAACTGGCAAGGGATAATACAGTATTGTTAGCTGAAAATGACAGTCTTTAACTTCTTAATTTGTAACAGTAATTCGCATTCTCCCCATCTTGTCTAGAACTGGGGTTTTGCCCTCCATGTAACTCATCTCCATTTGTAGAAGTACTGCAGGAGCATAATAAACATTCTACTTAAGTTCAGTAGTAAAAGTAGAATGCTTTGCTTTATATTGAGAAAGTCATTGTGACAGTATGAACAAGCAAGTGAACCTGCCAGAAATCTAGGAGAGTCTGTTGCTGCGATGTTGCAATCTTTAAAGCCAAGTGATATATTTTCCTTCAGCTTGGTCAGTCCAAATAACAGATTTTAGGAAGTCTTCAGATTTTAGTTTTTCAGCTGCTGTCCAAGCTTTGCATGTTTATCCTTATATAGAGACAATTGGACCAATCATCTTCTGAAATGAAATTATGAAAGGAATAGTCACGCCAAGTCAGATTCCAAGGTTTAAGGTTTCTGGTTTGGGGTTTTTTTTTATATAAATTATTTTCACACACAAGAAAAGATGAGCCGCACACAAGAGCCGTACTCTGCAGCTGGATCTGCTTCCAAGTCTGAATCTGAAGGTGGGATATGGACTCTGGATATTTTTAGCCACAAAATATGTGAACCACAAAAGTATGTAAACTACACACATATATTTGCCTGTTCTTTTCAAAGGAATTCTCTTCATTGCAGTAAAAAAAAAATTGCCCACAGAAAGTTGGCAGAGCAGTAGCCCAGGTCCCAGCAGATGCCTATGGAATGTTCCTGACTGCTTTGCATGCTAAAATGTGCAGCTTTATAAACAGTGTTAAAATATTCAACTCTAGTTAAAAAAACAAAACAAAACAAAACCCAAAAAAACACACGAATATATTCCGCCAAAATCACATGTAGTATGGACAATAAACAATGTGCTAATAAACCAGCCATTCCCTAAATGCTTTTCTCATCTGCTGCTTTAAAAATGCAACCAGAGTGGGCCCAGTTAGGTCAAACAGGATTATTTGCTAATTAAAGTAATAGTTGGGGAGAGTGTGGTTGATGCAATATGGTGCTTATTCATCATCAATTTCATATCTAATTATGAGCATAGGTCTAGGTTCAGGAAAGCACTTAGATGAACACATAAGCCACTTTCTCTTCAAGACAGCATATAAATACATGCTGTATTTTAGCTAAGTATCTGTGTATGTTTTTTCCTGTTAGCTAATTCTAATTATTACTTTGGTTCACATGTAGTTTAAGCTCTTTGAATGATTCTTGGAAGCATGCTTAGTTCTCCTAGGCATGGAGACCTAAGGAGAATTCAGGCTGTTTGTGTATAGCCCAGAATGATCAACTTTAAGCAGGTGCTTCAATCAAATGAAATCTTAAGGTATGCTTAAAGTTAATCATGTTCTTATTTATCTTTCTGAAGAGACAATTATTGTTTTATTAAAATAATTACACATACACTAAGAAGAGTTTTTCATTACTTTAGTATCTTTCATCTGATAATCTAAAAATACGTTTTTAAAGGTGTGTGAATTAAGCTACTAAATATTCCTCTGAAATGAATAACTATTAACCCTGAATTCTTAATATTCTTAACAAGGAGTACATTAAATTCCCCTTCTCTTTGAGGAATAGTAGTGATTGAATCTGCATTTTCTCAAATTAGTTATTTGAAAGTATTCTACATTTGCTCTGAACTGGATTAATCTTCATCACACTGCTTGATAGTGTAGGTCCTAAATTCAACTACTTCCTAAATTAAATTAAATTTTGCTGCAGTCATATGGTATTTCTGTACTTGAATGGAATGCGTGCCTGTCATACGCAATTGTCAGCTGTGAATTCTCATCCTGTTTCCAAGGCTTTTGTTACTCACCTCTTCTTCCCTCCTGTTCACCATTTGTATGTCACCATTTGTACAGATTTGCCTACTAACTCTGAGCTGACAAGTCTGCTTCAGAAAATGTCTCCCTTTTTCCTTCTCCAGCTTCTTTCAGTTTGGCATTTTTTTTTTTTTTTCAGACTCTGCGTCCTGAATGGCTCAAGGTCAACTCAGGCGTAGTCTAACTAAAACCAATCCTCTTTCTTTTACCTCCAAAACCCTTTCCATTCCCATTTTCTATGGCTGCCAAGAACACCATTCTCCTTGTCATCCAAACACACAATCTTTGATTCTGCTTTTGACTTCTGTCCTCAGACTCTGACTATAAGTAAACAGCCAGCCACACATAAATTATTTTGACCATCTTTGCACAGGGTACAAATATCTTTTCTTGAAATTCAAAGTTTTACATAGCTCTGTCCTGCTTATATTTTGAAAACACCTCCTTCAGTCTTGTGTTTAATTTAATAGCTCATTTTAAGAAAAATTCCTCGTAAAATTATCTTTTTGTGTCACCTTTAAGAAGAGTTTACTGCAACAGCAATTGTAATAATGATACCAATAATAATGGAAACAATATGTAGCAATTCCAAACCCATCTGCATAATTCCTTTTCTTCCTCCCACATTTCCCTTTATTATTATTATCTTTCACATAATAAGTATTTGTAAATAAAGATTGTTGAAGGTTCAGGTCAGGTACATTGTCTTTCTTTTCATTCAGCAGAGTGCTGGTAATATGTGCACATGTGAAAATACAAACAATATATGAAACTCTTTGGCAGCTAGGTTTCAGTGGTTAGCGTCTTTCTTTAGAGCTGACTCTATGCCAAGGGAATCTGTCCCTGATGTGGAAACAGCTTTGTTGATTTCATAACGCTTCTTTGTTTTGGAGGGAAAAAACCCCTTTGAACTGGCTTTAAAAAATATGTTGCAAAGATTCATGAAAGAAACAAGTTTTTTTATTGTCGGATTGAACAGGTCAAAAGGTGAAACTGCAACAATTTCAGGCTCTGGTTGATCAACTTTGCTGTAGAATATCTGCCCGCACGATTTCCCAGGGCTGCTCAGTTGAGAAAGCGTTGTGTGATCAAACGTGCTCTCAGTGGCAGGGGTAACAACAAGGGCTGTCAGGGGATACATGGTAGCTCACTGCACTTTTATTTGTAATAATTCATTGGTTTTGTTTTGGTTTTTTTCTTAAATCCCCATTTCCTGGGAGGAAAAAGCCACAACTCAATTTGGACCTAACTTTTCTTGAAGTCAAATGCAAACTAAGTTTCATGATACTTTTCAAGCATACCTTTTCTATCCAAGGATATCCAAACAAAGTCAGTAGGAGATATTGCTGCTTCTCCTATAATGGAAGTCATTCTGGACTGAGTATGTGATTCACATTATTAAAGCTTCAGCATCCACTGTTCTGCAGTCCTAGTCCCACACAGAAAAGAAACCTTGACTGAGAAGTGAGGTTTCTGATACAAAATAAGGTACAAACCTTACTGATGCTTCTGCCAGAAGCAGGGCTTTCATCAGGTCTCCCTTTTGTGTGGCTTATCTGGTGTTTAGCTCACCACAGCCTCCCCTCCATGAGCACTCATCTCTCTTCTACCTGTATATCATATCTCTTTTCAGGTCTGCTGAGCTGGGTTGAAATTCGCTGATGGGTTCAAATGTGATTGGACTGAAATGTCTGACAGACAGAGATACACACAACACAGTCTCCAAATCCTTAGTGCCTCAGGCAGGAAACCAGACTAAAAGATTATGAAATAAAACATCCATCCCACCCTGCCCCAAAAATTAAGGCATAATAAGGCAAAATAAAATAATCTTCTGCAAGAATTTTTTCCTCTGAAAAAGAAAAAAGCTCTGGCAACTCCAGGTCACCCAGTATGGGTTCTGATACTGCTCATGATTTGATGTGAATGTCCCTCCTGTCCAGCTGTGATGGCTATCAGTACACAGTTGTACGATAACCCCAGGCAGATAAAATATGGTCTTCAACAAATTGCTCAAGATAATCACCAAATAAAGTTATAGATCATGATTGTCCCATGTATATTTGCTCCACTACCTGCTGTTGATGTCAAATATCAACATAAATCAGTATAAACAGAGTTGTATAAATATCAGCATCACTGTTTAGGCAGCATTAGCTGTTGTCTACCTTCTACTTTGCATCTTAAGAACCAGATAAAGGGATTTCATCTACTACATAAAAATGCACAACCAATTTACATTCTGAGCACTACTTAAACACTGAAAAATCATTAAGTGCTATAAGCTGTATTTATCTTTGAGCTGTTGCTCTGCCTCCATGCTCATCCTCATTAGACTTGTGCCTGTTGTACAGATATGAAAAAGTGTTATGCAGCTTAACCATAAGACTCTTGAAAAACAAGGCTGTAGGGCATGAAGTTTGTTTCCCTCTGAAAGGTTCTCCTGTTCTTCTGCATTACATAAATACTGAAGAAAAAAATGAAAAACTTAAAACACAGGCCCTGTCATAAGAGTTTAACTAGCCAGGTGAAAACTTGTTCTAAAAGCAGGGCTCCTCAAAGAGATTTCAGATTTAGTTTGTCCAGGTTGTATAAACTATAGAAAAATAAAGCTGCCTTTCCATAGTTTACCAGGTTGTAAGTATATTTTCATGCTGTAATTTAGCAGTTAAGTACGTAAATTATCAAGGTCAAAGTTGAACATGAAGTTTTGGACTTTTGATGGCTCAATTTATTGGCATGTTACCAGTTCTGCTTTAGCACCATCATTTCCCTGATCTGTGAGCTGGTGCTAATTGCTTATTGCAAAAATAGCAACTGTATGTGCTTTATGTGTTGCCAGTGCATTATGAGCGGCTCACTGATTCTTGAGTTTCACTGTCGCAAAAGGCAGAAGAAGAAAAAAGCATGCTGGACCCCTCAGTTCATTCCACTTGATACTCTATAAGCTGCATTTTGCCATTGCTCTGCTTCATATTATCCCATGCAAATGACTTGATTGTACAGGGGTTGCAATCCATGTATGTATCTGCATTAACATGTATGGTAGACCAACAGAGGAGAATTTGTAGAGCTAACTAATTGGTACTGAGGACCTGACATCCAAAATTACATACATTTCAGGGTTTTTCAGACTTCAGACTAACCCTTGCCTGGCGCCAGGAACTAAAGGTCTGACTTGAGCTGGAGGGTGTCAGCTGTGGTCCCATTGTCCAGCTACGGGAGTAATCAAGTTCATTAATCCTAAACCAGCTCCGTGATGCAAACCAAAGCACAGGAAGCAAGTAGGACTGTCATGTTCACTTCAAAAGTACAGTCCTGGTTCAGTCAAACTCTAAAGAAGATACACATGTTGTTTCAGAATAAAGACCTGCCAAGACCAGTATCCTCTCCAGTAGAAAGCAGTAGTTTAGGGGAAGGATGCAAGAAGCAGGACAAGTATGTGGTGATCTTTCCCTTTGCTTCCAAAAACCAGTTTTTAATGACCCTCTGATTAGAACTGGATGCAATTGCACATGGACATTAATGTGCTATATAACATTGTCGTGTTAATCTCATAACTGACATGACGAAGAGCAACACTACGCTCCATGAAGAGTTTATGTGGGTGTGTATAGTCAGGAAGAGGAACAGACACAAGCCCATCTGCTGTTAGTTAAATGCAGCTTATGTGTTTGCATGAAGGGCTGATTTATCTCTTTCAGTGGTTCTTACCTTCCCCTCTGCTAAGTACTCTCATTGAAAAGGTTAAATATGATAAAACGTCATCATTGTCACCACAGGTTGATTCTGAACTTGCAATGAAATATTTGTAAACATGATGTGTACCTGTGCATAAATAAAACAGAAAAGAATGACGCAATAAGTCTGGAAAACAATTACACTTCTTCCAAAATACACATTAGTTCTATGCAGAACTGAACTTCAGACTAGTTTCTCTGTGATATGTCCCTTTCCATCATTGTATCAAAACACTTTTAAGAAGCAGGTCTTCCCCTGACCCCTTCAAGGACTTGCATGTGATCTCCTTTCTGCCTTTTCCATTTTGGCTTTGCCTAAGGAGCGATTAGCACCTTATGTGAGCAGGTAGCTGTGAGAAGGGCAGCTCTGGTGTACAAAGGGAAAACAGCTGTAGTCATCTAACAAAGCAGCAAATAACAAAGGATAAAAAAAAAATCACACCGAACTTGGCAAATCAGGGTGGCAATAACAGTTATGTACATCACTAGGCCTTCAGTCAACGCAATAAAACTCCTGTATAAATGTTATAATTTTCCATGGCATTTCTCTCACTTTATTCAAGAATAGCATTTGTCCATGTACATGGATCTTAAGTACAAATCAATCTAAAAATACAGACTTGGTCTTTCAGTGGGATCTTAGCATTTCCACTGAAATCAGGTCTACACTGTGCTGGGCATTATGTGCATAGCAAGGATCTCTGTCTTCAGGAGTGTGGGGATAAGGTGCATAAAACCTGGGCACTGTTCCCACTCTGCCAGAGTGGGAAATGGAGGCACGGAGCTAACTACAGAGAATCGTCCAAGGCGATGCAGGAAGTCTGTGCCAGAAGTGAAGTCTGCTGCAATTAAACCCATATATTTTAAGATCCCTGTTTTTGTGCCTCACTTTGAAACAATTCTGTTTGCCTAAAATGCAATTACATGGCTTGGGCTTTTCTTTTTCTCTTAACCTCAGTTGTTTTCTCAGGCTTAAATGGTTACACCGGGCATATGGTAAGGAAGCCAGGCCTCTTGGCTTGAAAAGCAGAGCAGTCTAATGCAGATATGAATGTTAGATCTTAGGACAGCACAGCATAGTTGCAACTTGTTCTTACAGAATAATGTCATCCACAGAAGACACAGATTCACTGAAATGGTAGATCCTGAGTCAAAATTATGAAGAAGCCTCTCTGTGAGGATTCACAGGTCCCAAAATAATTTTCCACAATTTTTCTTATAACAGTTATTAAACTCAGCTTAATAGCAGCTCTGATGATATGTAAACACATCCAAATGCGCCCATTTGTGGAGCTTTAGAGCTTTCACTTTCACTTTTTTCTCTCACATCAGTGTTTTCAGACATTTCCACAGGATGATGTAGGCAACGTGTCTTGCGTGGGATCTCTAGAAGGCAGCAGACCTGGGACCTACCAGCTTTAGTGTCATGTAGCTCCACTGTGCTAATGGAACAATATTTGGACCAGAATGTGCTGGAGTGATGAATGTGGCCTCCAAGTCAGGCATGCCTCATCTTTTCCAAACAACATTCTTGTACAGATTAGAGGATAATCTGACAGGCAGGCCTGGCCAATTAAAACAGTAATTGAAATAGCTGACAGTGTTTTATTTGGCAGAAACTGATCATTCTGCTTCATTTTTTAATGAACAAACAAGCAGGGTCAATCATAATAGCTTGATTAATTTAAGAAGTCATTTTTCTGCTAAGATAATTTCCTACCTTGTGTTTCTAAAAACAAAACCAGAAAAGACAGACAGAAAGAAAAGATTCCTTTTGACCTTTGGTGGGACACTATAAACATCAGTCAATGAATAAAATCCTGAAACGATGGTGAAACCACAAAAAGCAAAACAGTTCCCCTTTTGACTAGAGGTAGGCAAAGGTATTTCAGATGCAGGGAAGGGGGAAACCTCAGGAAGCCCACGCTCATTAAAGGATTGAGGTTCGTTTTCCTGAGTCTCAGAAACATTTAGGAAAACAACATTAAACAAAAAGCAAACTCAAACTTCCCCTGCAACTTCTATAACCTTATTGAGGCTCTTGCAAAGAGCTAGGACTTCCTTTCATTCCACCCGCTTTTGACCAACCCTGTACTATAAAGAAAAAACAAGAAAAAAGAACCTAGACCAAAAGTAAAATTTCAGTTAGGAAAGTAAATGTAAGGCATATTTCAAACAACCAGCACAAATCACTAATTGACAGTTGCTTAGTGATTTGCAGGAGACAGCTTGTTAGCTTTGGTACAGCGCCAAGTGGTACCCACA
>WAAD01018374.1:12008-82143 GCA_013389945.1 Fregata magnificens | reverse complement strand
TCACTGAAAGCATCTCAGCTGGCGTTTGGGCATGGATATCTCAGACTCTCCTTCCTACTGTCCCCAGTTTAGGAAAGCATCGCTATTCATCAAAGTACTTAGGCCACATGCTTAATTTTAAGCATGTGCTTTCCTCAAAAGGGGCGCATTTAAACATGTGCTAGGGATTTAAATGTGCTAGAGTTATTTATGGAATTGCTCCTTCCAGGAATGGCATAGATCTGAAGGCAATATGGGAAGTATTGACTGCCAAGACGAAGACTGTGTCTTTTCTGTGGGTGAGTTGCGGATTTGAATCCTCAGACCAGCTAATCTGGCACCTTGCAGAAGGAATTTAAAGATGTCAATGGTTTCCTGAAGATAACACGCATGAGTAACAAGACACTGTGTTCAGTCAAAGGTTGGAATGATGCATTCAGTAATTTTGACAAAGAATACAAACATTGATCCATGTGATTTAGTCTGAAGTGAGGGTGGCTGTGGCAACCACAGTGTATGTTGGATTCAGCGATTAAGTAGCTTCAAACATTTTCATCTTTGTTAAGCATGTGTTAGGTTTTCCAGTAGGATGTGAAGGCAGACATAAGTTGGGCTAGTCAGGGATGCCACTCCCAAATAGTGGAAATGCCATCCCATACTTTACATTATACTGCAGATACACATTAAAACCTGTCTTCTGGGAACTTACCTTCCAGTGTTGCGAAAAGCCATGCAGGCTTTTTCCTTTGCTCCTGTCTGTGATTTCCTGATACTAAGAATGAAAAATGTATTGAAGTGAAAGTAGCAAAACTCCTTTTCCTTCACAGTCCCATCGTTATAAAGGAATTTCTGCAATTTAGCTGTAAGAAGAATTAATCACAGTAGTACTGAAAATATACTCATGCACCATTTTCTGATTTTGTCAGTGAGCTGGAGTGGCTGGTCTGGGCCATGTTACATGCAATGAAATGAGGCCACATGTCTGGCCAGCTATGAACCCTCCCCTCCTCTTCCTTGCTAGTCATAGAGTAGACCATGCCCTTACCTGGCTTTTGTGCAATAGCACAACTGCATCAGCTGCCCACTCCATAGGGACACTGTATTCAATATGCATGGCTCTCCCCACTTAAGGATTTTGTTCAAATAACATCCAGGATTCTGGTGTGCTCCATTGTAGAATAATTTGCGGAGATATGCTATTGATATATTGTTGCTTCCTTCTGCTTTTCAAGTCCTAGAAGGACAGACTTCACAGAAGAGGTTTCATATAAGATGCTGCTGACTAGATCAGAAAACTCCAACTTTATGAATTGCCCTAGATACATGCGTGTAGCCATCCTCCTCAGTTATCCTCTCATAAGGACCACATATGCCACCTCCGACCTCCCAGAACAACAGCAGCCTATTCCCTACAGCACATCTATAGGGCCTGATGATAGGAAACAAAACTGATACATTGCTTCACTACTTCCCTTGGCCTTAGAATAAATCTGTCTATCGCATTTGCCTTCCCTCACAGCAGACAGGACGGTGAGGTTGTTGAGCCCTGGCACACACACATTTGTCTCAGCAAAACCAGAAAATGTCTCGTGGCAGCATTTGCCAAACTCCACATTAAAGGTTGCATGGTGGCAGCTCATCTGCGCTACTTAGGGCAGTGATGTGGTGCTCTGAGCTGCTTACACTTACTGTGAAGTCTGCATGGGACTCAACTATTTTTAGTTGTTCCTCATAACTGAACTGGCTAATTCCATATAATACAAAGCCCAATATCTAAAATGCACTTTGAATTCAAGTTTCAGCATCTGAAGCTGCTGCCACTGGTTCCCATAGAGTCAGTCCTTGCTGGCTTTATCAACCTGTTGGCCATTTAGACTTAAAACAACATCGGAGATGAAAAATTCTGAGAAGAGACAGTACTAAAGCACTTGGAAAAGGTAGCATGTTAGTTATTATGTAGACAAAAAAACCATGATGTAGGTCATTGGTAAGTGGGCAAATAGGTCTTGTTTCCAGGAAATTTTATCTGTTGCTTCCTTGGCTTTTTTGCTTGTAAAAGCTGCTACACCTGCCATTTCTGCATCGCTTGCTGAGTCGAGAGTTCTCACAGCTGGAATGCTCCGAGGCTGTGTAACCATCTGCTCTGGGATTTTCCCTCCATACCTGTCTCCTTCTGCCCCTTTGCATTGGCTCGTTCCAAAACCTATTGCTATCTTTTCAAGATGACCGAAGCTCAAAAGTTCAAACACTGACAAATTATAGTGTATTGCAGAAAAGCTGTAAGTAGGAGTGTAAGCAACTGTCTTGGTGCCTTCATTTCCATCTGTTTTCCATGTGTAATAAGTGCAGCCACGTTTATTGATATTCTAATTGCTACTCAAAGGCCACAATTCCATGCTCTGACTGGATTAACACTGAGGTTGTGGGTCTGAGAACCATATTCTATTTATATAAACAGCAAAGATATGACATTGTGCAATCATTTTGCTGATATCTTATTGGGATACTTAGACTCTCTTTCCATGCTCAGGATGGCTTAATACGACTGTCATCTCATTGTGAAAGAAACATTCATCCACAAGTTCAAGAGGTGTGTATTAAAGACTCGTGTACGTCAGAATGTGTGTGCCCTGTATCAGATATAATTTGTACTGAAAATATCATCATATTTGCCTCCACTTGATAAAAGAGGATTTTTTGGAGACACCAGAACAACAGCCTTCTCAGCTAGCTGTGCTTGTTAGCTTACACTTGAGAGCTGTATCGTGTTTGAGATTTTTGTAGTAATACAATAAATACATTTTATAATACAATAAAGTATTTTATTCTTTTAAATTGGAATTATTGCATACCATAGCATTTGAGTCTGGCAGGTGGAAAAGAAACCACATCAATAAATTGTACTATGAAAGAATACTTTGTGGTTTTATAATGCCTTTCATCTGAGGATCCCAACACACTTTATAAACTTACATTACCTTTTATAGCATGCTTGTGGGTATCTGAAGCCTTTTTAATTCACGTAAAAAAATGAGACATAGGTAGATGAACCAGCCTGGCTAAGGATATACATATTTTACAATCTGTGAATCTGTAAATATCCAATCTGAGAAAAATCTGAAGTGTGATCCCTGTTTGCCTGCTCTAAACATGATTTTATATATTATTTTCCTCATTGAATGATCACAAGCAACATGGGAAAATAGACTGATTGAATTTAGACTATGTCCGAAAGGGAAAACCAAGTTCTGCATTTTACCACCATGATCATGTTTTAAAACTGTGCAGACAATTGAATTTCTAACAATACTCTGTAGCATGTAGCAGCATCATTCTGTGTCAACAATTTTTAAACCAAAACTTTGTGATAGATTTCCAGTCTCTGAAGCAAAAACTAGAGAATTTTTCTGCTAGTTCAAAAATTCTTATTATGGAGTATAACAGTTGAGCCAGCGTAACAAAATGGGCCTGGGAGCTCAAATTCTTCAAACTGCCTCTGCTGTCTATAAACTACTTCTTTACATATAATGATGCTGCTACTTTCCCCCCATGTGTTTTTTGCAGATAATAATCAAACAGACAGCAAACCAATTAAAAAGTCTTTTCAGCCTACTGTGTTCTCTGTTGCCCGATACCCTTCTTAAGGCTAGTAGTTAACTAACCGTGAACTGATGCCTCAGTATTTGGCTTGTTGGTAACATTTGATAAGATCTGAATAGCCTTCCCAGCAATTTAAACTTTTGCTGACAGGACAGTGAATGAGACCTAAAAACTCCAAACATCATTATATGTTAAAGTTATACAAACACAAAAGGACACTTCATTAGGTTTGATAAAAATTGAAAACTAGACATATATTTTTATAACAAAAGCAGTCGATTTAGCTGCTGAGCAAGTTATGACTGTCCTACTGGATGCTACAGAATTAGACAGAAATAATCTCCAGCTACTTCCAGGTATACTGCTCATCACTTTAAACAGGGAGCTAACAATGTGTCTTCATTGCTGTGTGTTTTTGAATTTGTAATATGTATTTGCAGAAGTGTGACACTGTGCCTAGTAGAAGACAGGCTATGTACACCCCTGCTGAAATGCCACATACTCTCCTTTAGCAGACAACACACCAGAGATCCATGAGATTCCTACATGGTATTATTGACAATTATGATGCCAGATTATGAGCCCAGCTTCAATTTCACAGCTACATGTGATGATGGAGTTCAGATAGAAAGAAGGCCCACCTTTAGGAAGCCAAAGCATCAGGTCAAGGTCTGCAACAAGTTCTGTGGCTTTTCCCAATTTTACTTAATGGAAGTTTGCAAAGAGCATGATTCACAGTTACACTGCATCCTCCAGACTGCTGCCTGCGCAGCTTGCTTTCACAGAAAGGCTGTCTTCCATGTAATTACAGCCTGCAGGAGAACTGTCATTCTCAGATTTACTTGCTTTATGCATGTGTGTGGTATTGCCCGTCTTCTTAAGTCATCGTGTCCCATCATGAAGAGACCATCTGTGTTTAGTTAAACAGTGTATTTCATGGAAGCTATTTCGGTCACCCTGCACAAGGAAGATGCCATGGCTCTGGTTCCCAGAGTCCATCTGTCTCTCCCAGGAGCAAGGAATAACTTCACTAGTAACTTGCATTTTAAAAACAGGTGCAGAGTGGTAAAGGAAACAAACCGAAGGAAGGGAAAAAAATGGAATGAAAAATGAAGAGAAGCAGTCCTGTATTTCTCTAGGGAGTGGGGGCCAGAGGCGAGGAGACAGCAGGGAAGGCACAGAGGTTGTCTTTGTCTGATAAAAGTCAGAAAGGTCAGTTCATTCCAGTTTTTGTGCCCACTGCTGCCAAACTGTGGAATGAATGTATAAAGATTTCAAAACTTCCTCATTCAAGTAAACAAATACTAGATGAGAGAAACTCTTGTGTTTGGTTTTCAGAAGCTGTCTGGTGTCCCCAAATCATCTTAACTATCTGGATACTATCTACACTCTTCAAGTAGACCCCCAGACTCATGTGTTATTGTCTCACACAGATATAGCATCAGTCAGACAGATGTTTTGACCCGAGTGGACTACTTTTAAGAATATTTGTCACTAAAAATGTTTTTTAAACACAGAGTAGTCATTGTTCAATGATTTAACCTATTTTCCAGTGACCTGGAAAGTGCACATTAGGATGCATCATCTGATGGTGAGCTCTTCTTATGCCTATGTGCACTATAGACAAAATCGGGTAAGCCACATATATGTAACTGGATTGATGGGAAGGTTTACTCTACAGCTCCCCACCATCCTTCTCCCCCATCAACGGGATTTGGGGCCTGGCCGGTGACTCTCATCTGGACTGCGAGCCTCAATTTCCTCCCTATCGGAGGGATGGGGCTTATGGTAGGGGATGATATGCTTCCCATTCTCACCCTAGCATGGAAACAGAAATAGAGCACTCACTTGGGCACAGATACTTGTCTTGTTTCCAGGACCCAGAGCTTCTGATACAGTCTCAGGAAATGTATCTGGGGTAAGGCCTCTGAAAAGTTGTGCCTTAATAATACTTGTAAACATTAATCAATTTGATGGATGCAGTCCTATAGATTGCTCTACTGTGGTATCCACTGATTGCTCCGAAAGAACCCCCATGTCTCACATTCACTAATATCTTAAGAAAGATCAGCCTGAATTATTGACCATCCTTAGGTCTAGTGGGCAATCACTAAACTCTTTGCTCATCAAGCTTGCATTTCCTCTGCATTTCCTTCAAAGATACCTCTTCTCCTTGGTGAAATGCCTGAAGTACATCTCTCACGATTTGTACACTATAGAAGTATAACTGTATGTCTAAAATTTCATAGGTTTCTGGGTAAGAAATTTCAAGACTGAAATTTAATGGAAGCAGGTTTGCAGAAGTAAATTAACCATTCATGCTTTTTAAGAGGTGTCTGAGCTGATGAGTCTTCTGAAGTTCACTAAATGAATGCAGTGCACAGCAGAGCATGCGCGTGCTGTGTGAACAGCCATATCTCTGCCCCTTTGTGGGAGGACTCCTAAGGGGCTGCGCTACCCCCTCCACCCTGCAGGCTCCTATGGAGCTTCCACACCTGTGGCAGGCATGGCTCTACCACACACCTCATGGTGCTGGACCATTTCCTCAATTTGCCTGGGAAAGGCTGGGGGTGAGGCAAGGAGTACTTGTCTATCACTTGACAATATGCATTGTACGAATAACGCACTCTCCCACTGTATCAAACACCTTTAATGCTGTTCAGGAAAAAAACCACATTTGCTCCTTTCACTTGGACAGAATACGGGCAAACTTAAAATCCTTTCAGTCTGCCTTTACAGAGCAGCACTTACAGATCCTGTAGTTACCTCAAGCTCAGCCAACCCTATCTTCTCACCCAATGGGGAAGGCTCTGGAAGTGGTCTAAGGCTGGCACAAAGACTCAGTCCACTATCAGACTTCAGATATCTCCAGATCTCCTGATCTCAACTGACTCTAGACTGAAAGGCCCCAAAGTCTGAGAGCTCAAGATATGTCTTCAGACATCACCATTTCCCATTCCCAAGAGGTATGTAATTGAATCAATACTCTTCGTACTATAATATCCCATGTGTGTTGTAAATTTGATTATTTGTTTCAATCTGTGCCTGCTGCCTCTCGCTCTGTCACTGTGTACCTCCAAGGAGACTTTGGCTCCATTTTCTCTCCAACCACCCTTTAAGTAGTTGTAGACATCAGTCAGACACTCCTGAGCCCTTTCTCCTTTAGGCTGAGGAAATGTGTCTCCCTCAGCCTCTCTTTGCACATTGTGTGGTCCAGGCTCCTGACCAGATTGGTGAACCTACACTGGACTGTCTCCAGTATGTTCATGTCTTTCTTGTACTGGGGAGCCAAAAACTGGACTCAGTACACCAGATGCAGCCTCACAAGTGCTGTGTAGAGGGAAATAATCACTTCTCTCAACTTGCTGCTATAGCCTTAAACTGCCACCAAAAGACCAGGCCCTGCAGGTCCCTCACCCTTTCTTTTCACATGACCTCTTCCTCTGCTGGTGTTAGTATGTGGATATGTGTGAGGCAGATCACATCGTATACACACTGAAGTTTTTACTTTCTGTACACACCACTAATATATCTTGAGTATCTTTCCCCCCTGTAAATGCTGATGCCCCTTCCTTCAATAGGTCAGATTATCTGAAAAACACAGTATGAAGTGTGAGAGAGCCTGGGATGTGAAGAGTAAGAGAACACAAGTGTAACACGATGATTCATGAAGCAACAAAATGAGAGGTATCAACATTTATTCCCATTAAACTAGCTCCCTTTTATAAAAGTATTGTTTTGGGAACATTTAGCTGCAAAGAGGAATCGGGGCTGGTCCAGACTTCTTACCTCAGAAAGAAAGGAGAATTTTGTCTCTGCCTTCAACAGCAGTAAGTCCACAGATCCTTTGCCAAACCATACAGCGAACAGGGAGGAGGATGTGTCACAGCCACTGCTGTGTAATGCATAGCTGCCATTAACATCCCTTAGTGTGACAGTCATAGATAGCCTTCTGCATGGAGTAAAAAGTCCTTTTGCAACTTCAGGCCAGAAAAAGGAAAAAACACTATATACTTTGCTTGTCCTACAAGGTCAAATGAATAAGGGTAACAAATAAGGTAGGATTTAAGCCCAACCATAAACTGCCAGTTTTTTGGAACTACCTAAGAGTTTCTTCTGCTCCCCAAACTCTGGAATCTGTGTTGGAGAAAGGAATTTGCAGAGCCAGAAAGAAGAGGCAATGCCACACTGCTTGTCCCTATGAAGGAGGGCTGGAGGGGGTCCTCAAAGTATTTTTTAAGTCAGGGAACAATTATTTTGTAGTGAGACAGAAATTATCTCATTTAAATAACATTTTTCCTACAGTACTTTCTCAAAGCCCAAGGGCTGCTCTTCCAAAAAATGAGATTTCTGGCAGCCCCAGAGCTTTTCTCGTATTTCTGTCTCTCCTACTCATACTATAAACAGTATTCTTACAAAATAATTTCTAGACTACAGTTTCTTCATCAGCCCACTGCAGGAGGAAGGAAAAAAACTATGTTTTATGTAACTTAGCAGCTGCAGACAGTTACTCAGTTGTGCTGTAAAAGTCTACCATTTGTTAGCCAAACAATCCAATTCTATGGCCGGGATTATATGGGAGGTCAGACTAGATGTTTGAATAGCCATTTTTGGCATTAAAAGCTATGAAAACAACTATTATTTCATTGTATCATAAACAACGTTATTAAATACAAATGCAAAGTGTCTCCATGCTAACCACCCCTGAAATTTTTTATGTTGTATTGGAGTCACTCATCAGACTGAATGTAGTTTATGGTTTGGGGACAAATTCAAGCTTCCTAGAGGCTGGAGGAGACTGTGGATGATAACCAACACATACTAATAAGAATCCATGAGCAACAAAACTAGATTTGATGAAACTGGGGGAAAAACCCTTTGTAATTCTGCATTCAACTTCAAAAGCAAATATCAGTTTCTGTTCACTACTGTATTCAATTTGCATCTCCAAGCCAATCAATCTGGTCTTGAAGAAAAAAAAAAAAAAAAAGGGAAAGGACCATTATGTTTGAATATCCATTGATAGACCATTTCAGAGCGTTAAATCCACTTTAGAATGAGAAATTAGAGTCGATTACTTTCATAAACCATGTGAGGACTAATTGAATCGTGATAGGTAATACTGAAAAAATATTGGTTAGATGGAGAGTGTTCCCTTTGCCTTTATTCCTGGACATTTGTGAATAGCTGAAGGACAATCCTTGTTCTGCTAAAAGTAGTCAGGGATTTTGGTTGAATTTGTGAGTTGTTTGGGCAATAGCTAAAACAATAGTTTTATTGATTAATTTACAACTTGTGAATATTTTTGCCCCGCACAGGTCTCCAGGGGTATCCTGGATGTGTACTGAATGGAGGGAATGTATATTGCCACTCCTTCTGTTCAGGGATGGTGGCTGTCAATTTAGCAGTCCTGTGATGCTCTAAAACACTTTGGGGAGAAGTGAATCCCCAGGAAACCTCGAACTGAGTGCAGTCACTCCACCTCCTGCCATGAGCACAGCTCTGGCAGAACTGTGAATCAGAGACATTCACCCAATGCCCTAAGCTCCATAGCACCTCCTCAGTCAATTCTTATTAAAACAAACCAGAAAGACATCTGCCAAGCTCTTTTGGACTTTCTGGAGAGGAGAAAATACAATCGTGCAAACAACTAGCTGAAGGAATTAGGGGAGCTGTGAATGGCTCCACCAAACAGATGGTTAGATGAACAGACTGTTTCCCCATAGGTATTTTAAAGAATATTTTTATATTTTATATGTTCTATAAACATTTTAAATGCAGTGGAGTTACTGGGGATAAAGGGAAATATAAGAAGTGAGCAGGGTGGGAGAGCAGGATAAGGGAGGATATGAAAGACGAGCCGTCTGAAATATGAAGATCTTAAGTACTGGCATGTCTGGTTATTTGAGTGTCCCTAGCAGTCAAATAATGAGCCTTCTTCATGTTTTGCCTTTCTGGACTTGGCTTACTTAGACAAATTTGTAGGCATTAGGGTCTGTCTGGAGTTAGTTCCAAGATCTTTTTTTTTTCCCCTTAACATTTTGCAGCTGAGGCAGCCTTGTGAAAAAGACGCTTTGAAGAGAAACATTACCAAATATGTCTTTTCTCCTGCCCATATCTTCTATTTCCACAGGAAAGGGACGCAGGCACAGGCAGACCAATGGAAACGCAGGAGCGTCCACCGTCACTGGAGGAGAAAGACAAGCCCTGCCTGCAGCCTCGCTCGCAGAGCGGAAGCCACTGAAGGTAAACGTCTTCATCAGTAAAGGGGACGCTGTCACCTTGACATTTCTGCCAGTTTTGCAAAGGTTTTACTCAGCGCTTCCTCCCCTTGCAGCCACTCTTGGCCACTCCTGGCCGACCACCTCTGAAGGTTGTTTTGCTTCCCTCAGCTGCTCTTTGCGAACTGCAGACAGCAGAGTCTGTCTATTTTTGTCAGGGGACACCACTCACACAAGCAGGATGACTGAGCCCTGTGCCATTAATGTTTCCTGCCAGCACCTCAGCTGCAAATACAGCTACATAACCTGCTCCCTCCTCTGTTTCCAAAGATTTGAGGTAATCATAGAATGAGAGCAAGAACTACTTGTTCCGTTCTACTGCTATTACTTTTCTGATACAAAATGTTGTTACTGATAACAGCTGCATGTAAAAGCCCTGAGTGAGAAGGGTCTGCATTGTGCTAGGATGCATAAAATAAAAACAGTTCTTCCCCCAAATTGTTTGCAGTCCTGCTCATTGCTGCCCACTCCTACAATTTCCATGATTTTTTCCCCCCCAAAAGTCCTAACCTCTGGAGTCACAATTACTTCAGAGTCCTGATTTACATGTACTGAAACTCCTCTCCCTTTTCCCCAAAATGTTACTGTGGGCTTCAACAGAAATGAAATCAAACTTCTTAAGTAATCATCTTTATCCCTTCACCACTCTTCCCTGCTACTCTCCACTCTCCTTTTCCTGCATCCTATGATAGCCATGCCAGACTTGAGACAGTATGGACTATAGTTCATCCAGAAACACATAAATGATGGTTTCTTGTCTGGTCCCTCTTCTGACCGAATGGGCAGCTGCTGCCAGGCAAAACCTCCTAAGGCTTAGCTCTGTGTCCCTCTCCTTCTGGAAGGAACTTATCATCTGGCTTCCTTGCTTCTAACCAGCTTTCACAGAACTTGAAAATTTAAACTTAAAGTCAGTTTGAAATTAGTGAATGCATTCAAAAGATACTGGAGGTGATCAAATAGGTAGGCCAGGTCAATAATATAAGCCATTTTCTTTAGGAAAGCAGACAAAAATAAATCTAGACCTTTCTTGTAGATAGGGAGAAAATCCTGAAATAGTGGCTATTCCATTTCAGAATAGGAACAAATCTGGATTATTAGGATAACAAGGTTCCCCTAAGTGCTCCTTCTGCAAATTCCATTTTGAATAGAGATTTTTGTTCTGCTTTCTGTACAGCCTTTTTGTGCCATTGTATTGAAATATAATTCAAATCAAGTGAGACTTGTGAAATCTTGTTCTCCACAAAGAGCTGGAGTGACACTACGCTTTGACAGCCCAAGAAGCTGTGTTGAGACAGAGTTTGGACTCGGCTGGTAAGCAACTTTTTGTTGGAGTTAACAGATGAAGCTGCAGATAGGATTGGGACCAATAAAGAGCAAAGAGTTAGGAATAAAGTTATGTCTAACAATAACCTTGAGCTGGGGGTTCGGAGACAGTAGGTAGTCTTTGTATAGAGTTTCAGGCAGAAGAAGTATGCGGCTGAGTGGTAGGTTCATGATGTTGGTGATCGCAGGCTAGCAAAGAGATAAACCATAGGTGACCTACTGGTGAGCTGTTTGCAGCTTAGGTTATGACCAGTATGAGACCTAAGATTAGATGTAAAGCAGTTTGAAACTGGTAGGGGGACATCACATGATAGTTTTGGTTAGTTTTAGTAAATACCCACTGCCCATGACTATGTTAGATTAGATAAGAACTAGAAGGAAGCGGAGGGCTGAGGGTAGGTTTGAAGCTAGTGAAATAGCTGGTCCAGGTCCTAAACCGTGCCGGACTGGGTTTAGGATTTGGGCTAGTGGATGGCTTTGGGATGGGACTGAGGATGAATCCAACACACAACATACAGTCAGGGTTTGCTGAATCGGGCAGCATTGTGCTGCGGGAGTGGTTGAGTCAAATCAGCGTTGTGGGTGGGACAGGGAAGTAACCTGGCTCTGGCATAAGAGAAGACATCATTAGGAAGTTTTGCACTAAGAAGTTTGGAGACAACAGACCATACCTGATTTTTCTTAAATCTAGCTGGCAGGGCTGAAAGTGAGGCCTCTGACTGAACCCAGCCACACATTAGCTCTCGAGCCAATGGGTGACTTCAGGCTAGCAAAAGTTGGGTGAGATTGTAGTGCTACGGGTACAAGCTAACATGCAGGACTTCAGGCAAGACTATGGCTGGGGCTGGCAGAGGGCAGGCTCAGGGCTGGCGGGGTTGCAGGTCAGCAAGTGCCTTTGTGCCAGGGCTGCCATCAAAGGTTGCTTGTGGTGCAGACCAGGGAGAGCCCAGAGGAGCGGAGGTCTCGGGGTCTGGTTAGGACCTGGCACAGTGGGCACCTCAGGCCAGGGATAAGACTGCAGTGGCAGGCCACAGTAAATGATCTGAGATTCAGGCCTTGGGGGTGGTTTTGGTTAAACTGCAGGCACTGGGTTTTTGCTAAGATAGGGTTAGAGGCAGTAGGTGGCTGTGAGTGAGGGGTAGGTTAGGAGTCAGTCAGCGTCTCAGGGATAGTGCTCAGGCCCAGGGCAGCTAGCAGTCTGGAGCTAGGATTAAGACTAAATCCAGCAGATTAATCTGGAAACTGCACCCCTCAAAAGACCCAGCTTTATCTCTAGTCTGCTGTCTACCAGTCCTCAATTCAAAGTCAAGCCACATTTATACCGGTACCTGAGACTACTTATCTTCCTGAACCCTAACTCATTCAAATTTATTTAGAGGAAATAATCATAATCTGATTTAGCATTGCCTATTGGCTTCAATCCTAATCCAACTCACAAGTGCCTGCCTACACCAAGAGCTACTAAAAGGTACTGTCCTGTTTACATCAGTCCTAGTTGCCATCTGAAGCTCAGTACCAGCCCAGTATGTTGTTAAGGTCTTCACCATTAAGTTTCACCCCAGACAGCTTGACCAATATAATTAAAATAAAGGTGGAAGGTATATTTCTCCACTGAACACCTGCAATTATTTTATTAAATTTCTGTTGCTGCACATTATTCTTCAGTATAACAGAAAAAAGCACAGGGACTCACTTGCACCAGCCCATGCGAGGTGCAGAGGTGCCTCACAGAGACTTTCAGGGACTGCCCTGAGGAGAGAGATCACGTCTGCACCTCAGGAAATTCTGAGATTGCTGCATTGCTTCTCCTGAGCAACACCTCATGAAATGCCACAAGCTTCTGCATACAACTGTGATGTTTTAATTCACAGTAATAAATGAAACTACCAAAATAGCAGAAAATAAAATGGGTAATGAAAAGGAAAGAGATGTTCCTTTTTAACAAAAAACCATACAGACAACAAAAAGGGAGGCCTCTGCATTTTCAGGTATAATATTCCCTCTGGCTGGAGCATATGGGGCAAATGACTCGTTGGCTTTCTGCTAACTGTAATCAGCAAATAATTGTTAATCATCTCTAACCAATATTCTTTCCCTTTGGAGTAACAGTCAAATAATGCATGATATTCCCTGTTTACTTCCTGAGGAGACAGATAACAACTGCCTCCTGTTATGACTGCGCACAGATCCAACCCCTCCCACAAGTCCCCTGTGTCACTCATCCCCCTCTTCCCGCAAAGCCCTTGTGCCTACATGGGTAATTACAACCATTCTGAATTTTTGATCTCTCGGATTTTTGTTTTTTCGCTTCTTTCCTGCTCCCATTCCTCTCTCCAGCCTTGTAATACTCTGCAGACTCTGAACAATGGATTAGCTGTTCCCTCCAGTCAAGGTTTCCAGAAATAGTCTTTAGAGTTTTGCCATATGTTTATCTTTCTTAATACTTCAGCGAGCAGCCCCCTCATGACTCATGGGCAAACAAAGGTCTTGAATGGTTTGTTTATTCTTCTGAGCTGAGATGGCATTGCCCGGGGCTCACCATGTGGGCAGCAGAGGAGCTCTGAGGAGATGCATACTGTTGCACATATTTAATTACAAACAACATCATATTTACCCTGACCCAAACTGCTATGAATCATAATGAAGGTTGGAAAATCTAGCCACCCTCAGGTAACCCCACTCTGACATTGTTCCTGGAAAGGGATGGTCCCACATGCCAGCGTGCTCCTACGTGCACACCCGTTCCCATGTGGAGCCGCTGCTGGGAGAAGCAGAGGAGTAAGGAGGAAGTCACCCTAAATAACTCAGCTTCTGACCTTCTCCCACTAAGCTCTCTTCCACTCTTGACACGGTCACTGAATGACCCTTGTCTGTCAGCAGTAAGGTGTATTTTGGCTCACAAAGAACAAAGGCAACCAACAGTACTGGAACCCAAGAATTAAATAAACAAACAAGTTTACCATGCATGACAAAGACAAAACCTCAACAGCCAGTCACAGAATGAAACGCCCAGCAAAAATAAAGGTGCCCGGAAGACCAGAGCTGTGGGTCTAAGCAATGTTCTTCAGAGGACTGAATATAAGACTAGCTCTAGTGGCCAGCACTGGGTCAGCAGCAAAGCCATGCAAACCATTCAGGTGTAAAACCTTAAATCACTTCAGGGACTCGAGAAGAAAAGATGCAGGTTACTCGGTTACCCATCTCCCCTCAAGGGAAAGGATCAAGGTGAAAGAAGTCAAATGTGATCCAAGCAGGTACCTAAGCAACCAGTTTTCATGGACTTTTAAACACCCTGTGGTCTCTAAGGGGACCATGCTGGGCTGGCAGCTCTGACTGGGAACATCTGGGAGCTCTTGCTTTTCCAGAGAAAGGTGCTGGAGGCTGGGCACAGGATGCTATTTAGAGGTCTTCTTTCAGGGCTCAGAAACCACTGCTGAGACCTATCCATTTAGTAACACACAAATATAGTTGGGGGCACACCATGACATTGATTAAGGCCATTGGTTAAAATGGAAAAGCGACAGGAATTGTGTGATATTTTGACAATCTCCTCATGAGTTCTGGCAAGGTATGCTGGGCGAGATAGATATAGCTGCTGTTTTACAAACAAAGATGTAAAATAAAACAGTTAAAGGAAAATGTCTAAAGCCTAGGCCTATGCAGCAGAGTTCCCGAAGTGTTTGTGGTCCTCATTTAGAGAAGGCTGGACAGGAAAACTTGGAACTCAGCACAAGGGTGACCAAGTGGTTTGAGATCTCAAGAGCATGTTCCAGGGGAAAAAAACTACCCGATCACCAAAGGAGGAAGATGAATTAAAACTACTGCATGCTGAAAAGGAAAAAAAAAGGATTGGGACTCAGATTTCTGAACATCAGTGTCTAAAATGGCAGGAGGGCACCCAGGCATCCTACCTGGTATCCAGCTCTTGTTTCAGAATAACATGGGCCTCCCACAGATATGAGCTGTGTTATGTCTCAGGTACTGCAGGACATGTAAAATGGCACAAGCAACTTGTTCAGGCACATGGATGGGTCCCAAACTGCCTGTCACCTGTGTGAGAGCTTAAAAGTCAAACCAGCTAAATAAGGATGTCTGACCTTTCTGGAACACAGTGAAATGATGAGAACTCAGTACCTACAGGATGATTACATTTCCGTACCTCCTAGCCAAAGTCACAAACCTTCTCCAAATGCCTACTGAGTAAGGTGGGCTACCCCTGGAAGATTAGCATATTAAAGGTTTGGGGGCCCAGGAAACCGGTGAACTCCAGCAGGCTGCCATAGTGAGCACCTTTCCCTTACAGACAGGGACCTTCTGTTCAAAAGACTCTGCTGATCACAGCTGTGCAAATAGGGTAAGAAGGAAAGCCTTTTTCTGGAGGGAGGATTTATGTCTTTCATAGGTGAAGTTCCATCTGAAATCCATGGGGAGACCAGGACAGGTAGTGAAGCATGAATATAACACACACACTTCAAGATAGTACTTAGTATATGAGATCTTTGTTAAAGATTAAGAAGGGATTGCTGATATCTTGAGTATTCAACAGACCTTGGAAATATTGCCAGATTTCCGAGTTTTCAACATCAACAGTAAATGAAAGGTGAACTCCTTTTCTTAAGGGTAGAAAAGGGAAGCAAAGAAAGAAAGATATAATATTGGCAAATATTTTGTTGCTTTCTCTGAGCCACTCTAATCATCACAAGTCAAAATATTTTGCAACAGGAAGGGAAGGATAACTTGTACACTGAGGTCTTTTATAAGAAAGGAAGTTCAGTCAAAGTGTGTATTTCCTAAGCATCAGAGAAACAAATACTTTCAGCATCAAAAAATGGAAAAACAGAACGAGTTTTCCAGGCGCAGTTCACATCTTCTCACAAGGCAGGTAGAAGTCCTACAGGAAGAGGAAGAGACACAAGTTCAGATGCTGGAGAGCTAACACAGTTTCATGCTGTACTGAATCATGTTAAATTCCGCCAATACTCTGAAACTAAGGCATAAGGCCTGAGGCTTTCTGTTGTCAGGCTTTCAGGCATGTATTTCTTTCTTTTTATTTATGTATTTATTTTCTACAGTATACTACCATCCTATACAGCATTGGTTCATTTTATAGGAATTGCCATTGGCTGTACTCTCTTGGGAGTACGCTAACTGGTGTACTGAAAAGGGAACAGATCTCTGCCTATGTGTTTGTAGAGCACTGCAAAAGGCTGCAGTTTACTGCTGGAGCAATGGGTTTGCAAAGAAGGAAGCATATTTTTTTTCCTCTTTTGGACATGTACAGATAAAAATGTTTTTTTTGTACACAAGTATATTACAGAATTTTAAGGCTGCAAAGTCAAGTGCTCTGTTTGAGGCTTCTATAATATGTATAATATGTATGTTATACATTGTAATTTAGAGACAAAGAATCTGCTGCAGTGTGGCTCCTCTGGCTTTTTTTTCAGCATTGCTACGTAAAAGGGAGTCAAAATATTATTTTAGAGAAACCATCTTGTATGATGTTTGAGAAGTCTATAAAATCTGATCCATATCACTGCAAATCAACGAGCATGAGATGCTTTTTCTTCATCAGGTCTTGGGCCATTGGTGTAGGTCCTAAGGATCAGAGAGGATCCTGTGCTGTGTTTAGTAAAGACATACCAGGCTGCTGCTTTGTGGAACTATTCACTGTTTCTGCTGATTTTTTGTCCAGGCCTGTTCTTGTAAACCTTATCATTGCATGTGACATTTTAAGTACATATCACAAACAGAGTTAATGGCTTCAGTTGCATAGCAGAAAGCATAGAATAACTCCAGCTTGTGTTCATATCTTTCCTGATGTTTTCAGGCAGGATGGTTCAACAGAAAAAAAAAATTGAAGCCTGCATAGGTATAATTAGATGGGATAAAACTGTCTACCCACAAATGGAAGTAACCCTAATAATTCATTTGCTTCTTATTTTTTTTGTAAGAATAACCTTTGCCTTGACCTCATACAAGTAGAAGCAAAGGTTTTGTCAGGGTAATGTGAAGGTTTGTCTGTGCTGTGTTTCTGGTCATTGCATTACCAGCTGCCAAATCACGATGACGCTCCTTAACCATCTAGAAAGTTCCCTGGATTTTGCTGATGAAAGTGTTTTAACTTCAGAAGTGAACTGTCTGCAAACTATAAAAGATTCATTATTCTTTCGGTGTCTGGTTCTGTTTCTGTTGAAACAGGTGGTAACTCTGACCAGTTCCCATCAGCTCCTTTACCCTTTATGTAAATCAGTTTACTTTCCTTTACATGAGACAAATTGATAACCGTAGGACCAATAAATCACCAGCATAGCTATCACATGTATCAGAAATACTGAGAGGCATTGCATGGGATAAATGTAATTTCAACTCCTTACACATCCTATTCTTGTCCTCTTTGCTGAATGCCAATTTTGATTTGCTGTCTTGCTTTCATATCTGGATGTTTATGCACTGCGACTAGCTTGAGAGGGCCAGCCTGCTCCACTGCACAGCTGTCAGTTGCTCATTACTTTTAGCAATTGCTCCTCAAATCGTAGCTCACATCTGTCATGGAGTCAGAACAGCATCATGATCACCTGAATTCGTTTCCTAGTATCAGGTTATAAAGTATCACAGAGATTTCTCCATCAGGCTCCTAACCTCTCCTCAAAAGGTTGAGATTCTCCAAATTGCTTTTCAAATTGCCTTACTCAAAGGCTGCTGCGGTGCTCACCATTATACGTATATATATATACATATACATATATAATGTGTATTAATCATATTATATTAATACTGTGTTACACTATAACAATATATTCTCTAGTATTATATTATATGCTATACATTAAGTATCATGTATGTTATATGTTGCATATTATAATTCATTCTATCTAGTATATTAGTATCCTAATACTGCTATGTTAATTATTGCTATATTAATTATATACATTAGTATATTATTATAGGTAGTATATATGCATTTATATATACACCTAGCTGTGCGTATACATATATATATACATATGTATATATACACCTGTGTACACACTCACACACATACACATACACACACATATATTTACACAGGCTGTAGAAGTGATTAATTTGCCACTGTAAAAAATATGCTTTTTTTTCTAGCTGGAATTTTTCCAGTCTTAGTTATAATCACTGACTTATATCACACCTTTTCTCTGCTAGATTAAAGTGCAAAATACTAATGTGAATCTTCTCTCTAGATAGATGGTTGCAGCCGAAAGTAAAATCGCGGGTAAGCTGTCCTTAGGGATACATATACTGGTCTTCTTAAGTGTTTTAATAGCTAGTACAATAGCACTGATTGCAGCCATCATCATTAATTTCTTTTAATCCGTATTTGTTAGGTATGTTAGTTACCATGCGACAAGTGATAGTCTGTTATTGTGTTGAATGATTCCCCATGGCACCAGTCCAAGGTGTGACGTGACTTAGAGTCTGCTCAATGCTTAAACCTCAGTGCAGCAGCAGCTACCTACAGGACTGCCAGTGAATGCGAAGGGCCACAAGCAGTCCCGGAGGGTGGGTGAAGGGCAGGCGATTGTGAAGCAGGAGAGGGGAGGCTGCTGTGTGTGCTGGCACCTTCCCCTCATGTTAGACTGACAATTATCAGGTGCCAGCATCTGGGAGTCTATAGTTCAGCCCCACTATTTTGAGGGACAGACTGCTCACCCACCCCAGGGCTCTGGGGGTCAGTGCATCACCTCCCCATCCCTGCGGCCCTTCTCCCTTGCCAAAGCCCTCTGCGAGGTCTTGGCATCCCCATACTTTCCCTGGGACTTTGGCCTCACTCAAAACCCTAGGGCATCGTGCTCTCATATTTTTATTTCCGCATTTTTTTTAGCACAGGTGGAGATGTGACATGTTTTCAGTTGCCAAGGCTACACCCATGTCATGATGGCAGCAGACTGGATTCCTGCCTGGATTTGGCCTCATATGCCAACTAAATAATAAGTATCTTCTGCTTGCTGTGTCTCTGAAGGTGAGTGGCTGATCAGCATCTGTACTCCAATGCTGAGACTTTTTCCCTATTACCACGGGATGTGTCTCTTTTTCTTAGTCTTTCATCCTACAAGGAGATAAATTTTGAATTGTCCCTTCCCTTGAATTTTCATTTGACATATTCCTGCTCAGCAGTAAAGATTCTTAGGATCCCAAATATCAGAGAGATACTTACCTGCAGTGTGAACGGAATATTGTTTAAAAGCCATGTCAAGTTCCTCAACCAGTGAAGATTTGTATAGTATGGAAAACCCTACCATCTCTCACTTTCCTGGAAAAAAAAAAACCCTGAACATAAACTGTGAAGGAAAGAGATATCAAAGGAAGTGAAGGACATCATTGTTATTTTCCGCAGGAAAAACACTCTCTAAATATTTTTCAGCGTGTTTCTTAGTAAGTACAAGTAGTCACGTGTCTATTTTGCAATGAATTAGGCCTCCAGTAACATTTTTTTAAGAAGGCAGCTGTATGGCTTCACAGAATCATAAAAGTCATGGACAGCTTAAATGACCTAAGATGATGATACACTCATTTTTCCATTCTTCTCCTGGTAAACGATTGTTCTCTGAGCTATGTTTTTCCAGTGCTTTTTCTCAGTTCTGTTTAAAGGAATCAGACAATAGGGGCTCCCATTGTTTTCTCAGGAGGTTATTCCAGAGCCAAAAAATTCTCCCTGGATGTAATCAGTAAATTTTTCATAATATTATTGTATTTTTGTGTAGCTCATGTTGTTAATTTCACTCATGCTCAAATCATATCTTTGTGGTGTTTATGCTCTCAAAACCCCTACAGGTAGTTGCTATAATGCAGGTATGTACATTCCCCCAGTTATGTGTTGGTCTTAAATGAGATCTATATCAGCGCGTTCCTATACCTGCCTAGCGTTATCTTGGATTTAATAAATTGGTTTCGAAATAGCGATCTGTTAACACAGATCCCTCAAAAATCAATTTTTCCTTGCTTTATTTTATTTTTTTTACTGGTCTTCTTTCAATTCCTTCCAATTTGCTGATATTTTTTCTGCATTTTCTATAAATAGAATGTGATATTGCAGGTTTAAAATACATATATTTTTGTTTGGGAACAGATGTTAAGGTACCAGTTCCTCCCAGTGAGGTGGAGGTTCTCAGGTACTTTGATCTAAGAATACACAGAATGAAACTTTCTTATCTCATCTTGCAGATAAACACCATACTTTTTAAAGTGCTCCAGCACACAGTCATTCACATTTGTAACTTGTACAAAGTCACAGGCAAATTATAGAAAACTTACTCATATTCACATCAAAACTGAGACAACTTCTGCCTTTCATCAACAGGTGTAGTGTTTACTATGACCAACAAGCTACAAAAGCCTTGCAGCTGACATGATTTGGTTCGCAATACAAAACAAATGCCTTTCTACTTGTTTAATTTCACTGTGAGAAAGCAATCCTGTGAAAGCACGTTCTTACAGAGCTAAAATGTGGCTATAAAAAGTATTCCTCTGTTCTTAAATCTAAGTTAGTGCCTCAGTAGTATTTCATTCCCCTGCAAATGTGATGAATGTCTAAAAAGCCCCCAGTTAATTTCTGCTGAAACTTCGTCGAGTCAAAATGCACTATAGATTTTTTCAGAGCACTGTGCAAAAGAGTTGTCAGACTACAGCACTTAGAAGTGCTGGATGTTACAAGTACCTAATGAGTACGGTATGCTAAAAGCACCTCAGTTCCATTACGTTTGAGATAGTACTTGAACTAATTTCCATCTGGCTGGCTCTCAAGCATTTGCTGTTGTCCCTTTCTGAACTACAGCTAAACAATGAGAAAGGCTCTTTTCCAGATTGCATTCCACATTTCTCAGCTCAGATTTTCTCTTTCAAGATCCCTATAATTCATTAGCCTGGAAGGTAAAAAGAAAAAAAAAAAAAAAAAAAAAAAAAGGAAGCCTTCAAGATGATGTAACTTGGGTTGCAGAGTAGGTCAGGACAGGGAGTCCTAGCCTTTACAATACAGATATCTCAACATAAGCACTACATATGGGGATCAAATAATAAAATCACTGGTACCACATATTATTCCCTCTGTAGAAGTGGAGAGAAGATCCTATAGACAAAAAAGGCATGGCCAGGGGAGGGCTAGTGCTGCATGATTCCAGCTTTGTGGCACATCTTGCTTTCTATGTACTTAGAGTCCATAGTTGGAAAACAAACTTTTCCCTTTCTCAGTAACTCAGTTCTTCAGGTATCTTGAGGTCGAGCTAAGAAAAATCATTGTTTACTGAAATTGTCCTGTAAAAGGAATTGATGGAAAGAAGCTTTTGCTGAATAATGGGATCAGATCAGGAGCTTATAAATTTGAAGTTTCCTTCATGAGCGCATCTGAAGTTTCCTTCATGAGTATGTTCATAGGGATGTCACCAAAAACAACAGTGATTTTCCATTCACAGAACTGAAAGATTTAAACAAACAGTTGTGCAAATTTAAGTGAATAAGCTCAGCTACCCCTTATAGCAACTGAAAGAAATGAGCACTTCCAGAAGGTACTTCCTCTCGTCCTCCCTACAGCCATCTAACAGGAGGTGACTTGACCTTTGAAGAGGTATCTATGCTTTTCCATTTGTGCATAAGGGGAAGGTATTTGCACAGTCTTTCTTCCTGTATTTGTCGACACAGATTCTTAGACCAACAGATACCTCATAGGCCATGAGAAGGGGAGCTGTGATGGAGAGTTAATAGGGGTAGGCAGTGGGCAGTCAGAACATCTGTGTACTCCTGTTCCTTTCCCCACTGAAGAAATGCAGCTTTAAATATAAATACATAGATATAGCTGAATTTAACTAGAGCTACTTGACTATGCTTATCTGTTTTTTGGCAAACCACTCGACTAAGCAGTAGAGCTTGTTAAAAATATCATTGCCTACAACAACTGTTTTAAAAGTTTCTAAATGCCTGTTTAAAAGACTTTTGCTTTCCTAAGCAAGTACGGCTGTTAGTGTGTGAACAGCTTCTCAGGCTCCAAAAGAAAATATTGCATGATCCACTGCGCATGCAGGTGAGGTGTATTTGTTTGTTAGTTTGAGGGGACAAGCAATTCTGATTATTGCAAAAGGCTGGTATTTTGATTTGAGCTGTGCAACAGGACCCCAAACATATTGTGAATGACGTTTATGTGAGTGTTATAAATTCCTTAGGATTTTCTAAACTCTCTCATCTGTGAACCAGTTATTACACGCATAGGTGTAAATTTTAGTTACTCCTCCACAGAAACAAAATGCCTCCCTTTGCTGGCAGGGGTTACCACCATGCTATTGCTCACGAGAAAAGCATGAATAGCATGCAGAGATGAAGTACGTCTCCCATGAGGCTTCCAGGAGAGTTTCCTTTATGGGAGCTCTGTGAGGAGAACAGGGAGAAGACAAAACTTGAGGATTTGGCACTAGACCCACCTTCAGTGTGCTCCCCACTTACAGGGATGCAACATTAGCCTGACTTGTTTGTGTTGGGCCAGATATCATATCAGAAACTCATGATTTACAAGTACTTGGACTTTTTTTCCACCTAAGTCTATATATTCTAATAACATTGATATTGAAAAGTATCTATCATGTACAGAGCGATAATGCTGTTTTACGTAGGAATGACTTTTAGAAATTAGTTTTTTTCCACAAAGAATTGGGAAAGAGGAACTAATTCCCTCAAAAAGCTCTAATCCAGTAACCATGAAGTCAATAGTCATTTATGCCTAGATAAGATTCTAGCATCCAAACTGCGAGGCTACCAAAAACCCCGGGGATGTTCATACGCCAGATGAATCACATGCCTCCACTTATCATTCAGGAATGGAAAGAGCCAGTAATGACTGCATTCAAGCAGTAAATCCAAAACAAGTGCCCCAAGCTTCTGCACCCTGAGCAATGCCAGTGAGGCCAGACAGTATATTTGGCCTTCAGAGTTTGAGCGTGTGTGTATGTCTGTGCAGTCATCCTCTTCTATTTCAAGTAGCAGGTTTATACTATTGTCTTGCACGCAAATCCAGAGCTAAATGAGCTGAGGGGAACTGTAGAGCAAGTTATTTACACAGTAGCCACAGTCTGCTTACTGAGGAGTAGTGGTTTTAAAATCCTCTAGTAAGGAATACACTGTGTTCTCTGCTCTCTAAACGTGCTGGAAAGCACACTGCATATGTTGTCTTACCATATTTTGGTGATGTGAGCTCCGTGCCATCCTGCTGCAGGTGGATAACATGTAAGGCTCTTTTAGTACAGGCCAGGCATACACTGGTAACCACAGACTTGAAATCCTGGAGCAGGCAGGGATGCAGAGAAGCAGGAGTTGCTAGGAAGTTATACTAATGAGACAAAACTGGTATAGTTTCATTACCTAAACAGATATACAGAGATTTACTCTGGAAATCTCACCTGATTCATTGACGTTATCCATCCTGTTACATATGGTTGATAAGGGAAATATACTAAATGCTTTGATACTCCATGGAAAATGATATCATTCCACAGGGATATAAATTGCTCCTATCCCTAGATCTTCATAGGATATACACAGAGGGAAAACAAGAACGGAGCCTAATTTGCTCTGGGATCCACAAAAAGGAATGGGAATTTTGCCAGTAAATTCAATGAGGCAAAGACATCTTCTCTGAATGGGAAATCTTTCTAATCACAGCAATTTTTATTTTTATTTTTTGCACCTCCTTTGCCAGTAAGTAAGTTATGGAGCCTATGATCAAAATACCTTGTGTTCTGTTACAGAATCTATTATCTATTTTAATATGCTAGGGCACTGGCAAAATCTTTTATTTTGGAAGCTTCCTTTTACAATCAAATTGCATATGAAGGCCTGATTCAGCACAGTTTACCCACATGGTTTTCAAAAGGATCAAACTCACAAATAACTGTTATGGTACTGGGAGCTGCAGAAGAAGTGTCAAGAGTGGTTGTCTTTAATAAGCAAACCTTTTCATCGCTTGTACATAGGGGCCTCCCAGATTCATGAAAATCTTTGAAAGGGATTGTCTACAAAAACATCAGGAAGTAGAATGAGGTCAGAGGAAAAGCTGTGATGAAAGTGAGTTCAACAGGGATATTATTAACCAGTCTAGACAACGTGCTGGTGATACAATGTAAATACCATCTTCAGGTAAGAAAACCTTCCCCAAATGTCTTTGGTCGACACCTGAGCTCAATTCAAACTTTCCTGGAGGTCCAAGAGAATCATTGCATTCTTCTCAGGCTTTTTCCTGTTTGCCTAACTCTGCCCTCTGGAGTTTTAGCCTGAATTGAGTCACTTTTAGTCTTAGAAATCATAGCAGAAATAACAGAACATCAGAATGATGCTATCATTGCTGTCAGGTACTACCTTATTTTCCAAACCTCAGAGGGTCCAACAGCAACTTTACCTAGCATAGGTAGGTAGAGCATAGAGCAACCAGCTTTAGCCCACTTTCAGGCTGCAGAGGTTTTAGCTCCTCCTGGGCTTCAGTGGTGCTTAAGCAGTGAAGAGGCTGACAGATCATTTCACCTGTAGGGGACTCACAAGCTGCTTTCATTCCTGATGCTCCACTGTCATCCGTGGCTCTAACGGAGTGCTCTGGAGCCAGGTATTTGAAACAGAAATTGAAATCACGTGGAAGAGTCTCAATCTCACCTGAGGATGCAGGTTCGCTCCCTCCAGAGGCAGGTTCCCTCTCTCCAGACGCAGGTTCGCTCTCTCCGATGTGTTCCAGCTTCTGATAAAGCCTTGCCATGAGAAAGGTCTGTGCTCAGACACCCCACTCAGCTGGCTGGCCTAGCCTTGAGGAAGAGCGGGAGAGCACCTCATATTTCGTGTTGTTTTCACATAGCGAGGTTTAGACAGTCTGAGGTGTGAAAGCTTCACTTGCCCCAAGGCTTGCCGCAGCACAGGACAATCTAGAAGTGACACCCATTTCTAGTGCAGGCAACATCACAGGGGCCCTTGCGAAGCCTCTGAAATCACTGTGACTATCTAATCCATGTTCCACAGGGATTTCAGTGGTTCGTGGGTTTGGTCTTCAACCTGTTTGCTGTACAGAGTCCTAAGGAAAATGGGATTTACAAGGAGTCCTCAGGACTCCCCATGACCTGATTCTATTCAAAGAAATGTCAGCAACACTCAAGAAACTGCTCAGCATTTTCAAAAGTCCTTCTCCTTCGATCCCACTTTTGTGATGACAGGATAAGGTATTTTTCTTTCTAAAACCTGAACTTTCCCACACTGTTTTCTGAATGGTGAACAATATTAAGAGGGTTTCTTACCTCAAGCTTTTGGGATAGTTTTAAGCTAGTTACTTAGAAAGAAGTTAGCTATATACTCTTTTTCCTCACTAGGGAGGAAAAAAACCCTAAAAAACACACCTAATGATACCCTGAAAAACCTGCAGAGAATGAAAAGTCCAGGCTTATATGCCATTCTAAACAAGTGTCACTTCAATAGATTTTTATTTCTTTAATGAGCTCATTTTTCAGTGACTTTTCTTATCTGATATTCCTGGAGGGCCCTTGGCATTCCTGGCATTTTTTCCCTTTTACTTTCAGCTGCTTCGTAGTCCCCTTCCTACTTCAATCTTTCATTGAGATGCTAAGCTGAGTGACAGACTTTAATTAGGTGATGTTTGTTGCTAAGGAGACATGCTTATTTAAACGACATAAGAGGAGGTTACTTTAAAATCCAAATGCGCTATAAATGGTAGCTTTATATGTGGGAGGGGGCAATATTTTTATCGGAGTGGTCATTAGCATATTTCTCATGTGTTATGTTGGAAAGAAACTTAAAATAACATTCATTTTTTGCTGCCCACCATAGTTCCAGTCTTGCCAGTCTGCCATGATAATTAAATCTTTCTCACAATTATGCAGTTAAAGTTGGCAGTGCCTTGCAAGCACTTTGACTTAAATCCTCTTGGAGTCAATGTTGCGTTGTTATAGTAAAACCTAGGCTTTTAGCATGCTTATTTTGGTATTTTGCAGTCCTAATTCTAGTAATGATAAAAACAACCAAAAAAAGTTGCTAGCTTTACTTCGAAAAAAAAGTAAATGGTTCACTTTCAGAGTACTCAGCTTGGTTAGGTCTTGTCTGAATTTCCCCTCTGGTAAAAGGACTAAAAGATGGAGGACATACAATATTAATTATGGGAACATGCATATAAGATTTGGTCACTGCAGTAAGATTAAGACATCATAGTAGGTTTCACACATCAACAGCAGCATCCATGGCGGTAGTCATTTGTTTCAATTTGAGCCATTAAGAACCTTCTTGAATTAAAAAAAAAAAAAAGTGGATAACATGGCCAAAGGTAGGGAGCAAAGATTGATATAACAGATATTAAAACAAGTATACAAAGTAATGTAGTCAATCAGCATGTAGCTACACAGTTATAGAGATCTCCTGCAGGGATTAATGGATTATATACCAAATTCCAGAGAGTTCTGAACCATCCCACAGTTTTTCTTCCTGAAGCGGAACCTTATGCATTGTAGAATAGTGCCTCTGATACAATCTTGGTTCAATTTCTGTAGGTAAAAGTCCTATAAATCCTTGAAGACCTTTCCATAAGAACAAGAAGGTAAAAAAAATGTTGTTTTGAAGTGAGTGAAAATTAAATTAAATTTTCACTAAGATAAGAGAAAAATAACTTGCTATCTCACTTAAACAAGCATTATCAGGAAGGGAAATAAACTTTTGTTTTGTTGTAGTAGTAGCGATAAGAGAGATCATTACCGCCGTCTTGTACTGCAGTTGTTTGTCTTTGACCTTTCCTTTTTCCTGGACAGCATGCTTTGTCCAGTCTGGACAAAAATTGATTGCAACAAGACAGGAGAGAGAATGAAACTTTTCCAGTCTGAGTTACAAGGGTCCTAAAGAGCTGTTGGTGCCTTTGAACTAATCCAGCACAGCATTTTGGGTTAGATGCACATTTGGGATAACGATATTTACCTTACACATTAAAAATTTATTCCTCGGTACCATGACAATTACACGTTTAACGATTGTTTAATTATTCCGTGCAAAATATATAAAATCCCAGTTGAGAAACACTCTTGAGCATCTTGATGGCAGTCAAAATATGCTTAATAATAAACATAAATTCTTAAGTGCTTTGCTGATCTAGGTAAGGATCCCATCTCACATATGTTTTTCTACCTGACTTCCTTCAGTGTGAATAAACCCATCTATGAGGATTACTTGTGAGCCGAAGGAGTCTGAAGATCAGACATCTTAAGTTTGTTTCATGGAATCAGTCCTTATAGGAAAAAGTAAGTCCAAAATAGCAATCATATTTTGTAATCTTCTTAAGGTTGGTGTTTGCGTTTTGGGTTTTTTTTTTTTCAAAATCACGCACTAGTAGACTTATACATTCTCCCTTGGTCAACCTTAGTCTTTAATTGTCTGCTGTGTGACGAGCCACAGACAGGAGCCTACACTGGTGAATGCTGCAGACTGCAGAAATGAGGCCCATCATCTTATCCATTGAGATGATGCCTACTAGCCGAACACATTTCTAGGAGAACATATTTCATACATAAGTGCAGACTTTTCCTGTGCAGGTGGACAGCCATAAGACTCCCAGACGTTTTGGTCTGAGTATGCCAAAAGTGTCAGCCAACATAAAACAGGGATGACAAACACTTTACATTTTTGGTTGGGTGTGGGCTTGTAGGCCTGTTCCCGCCTCTCCAGTTTGCAGGGCTGCTGGACGGATGCCCTGCTTCGGCAGCACTCGGGTGAGGCGTGGGTGCGGGGGGTTGCTCGCTTTGGCAGCTGGAGCACAGAGCTAGTACTTGGGCTGCCTCTGTCACCATTCATGCCTGTTACTGCATTATTTCAGCAAAACAGGATATTGTCCAAGAGACAACTGTAGTGCCCCTTCCTTTAGCTAAGCTTCACAACAGCCATTTAGCATCAGGATTTTTAATCCTGAAATCTAGGAAATGAGAGGGGAGAATTCTCCAAGAAGGTGAGGGAAATGAACCTGGTTTCCCACATCCTGACAAGTGCCTGAGGGAACTGCTCACTCAAAAAAAGACAGGGGTAAAGAGTTCATCTACTCTTACAGCAAATTATATTAACTGTTTTGTAGTAAGTTTGAAATGTCATTGAGCTCTAGTAAAAAGAGCATAGACAGAGCAAAAGGATTTAGCTTCATTGAATTCAAGGCAGCTCTAGGAAGAAGGCATCCGGATAATATAGTTACCTGGGTCTGCAGATTCCCCTCAGACATTGCACTGTGTACTTTACTATTTGAAAAAGTTTGCAGAAATTGTTATAGTGTGAACCCAAATCCAATGTAAATGAAGTCAAGTAAATTGGGCAAGCTAATAATAAAGAGCAAATTGTAAGACTCAAAAAAAAAAAAAAGATGACTTATTAGATCAACTAGGTTCTTGCTGAGACAAAAAAATAGCTGGTGTTTGCACAGCGTCAAAGAAAATGAGCTCTGATTGATAGTGGATGCTTCAAATACATCAATTAAGCATTTAAGCACATTTTAATGCTTTCCTGAATCAGAGTTCTTGTCCAGCATATCTTAGTGCTGTTCCCTTCACTATACTTTCTAAAGGTTTATCAGAGCAATGCTAAATGTGCTCGACTTTTTCCAAGATGATGAGAGACAGGTAAAATGAATCTGCTGCCACTCCTGTGGCTTCTCTCACTTCTATTTTTGTTTCCCTAACAAAGAAGACTTCAGTGGAAATTTCAAGATATATTTTCTCTTGCTGTTTATTTCCTCTTAAACTTTTTTAATTAAAATGTATATGGAGCGTTTCAATCTATCTAGTTATCTGTTTATGTCTATACCTATCTATCTTACTATTTCTCTTCATATATACAATTATATCTCCAAAATACATGGAAAAACCAAAGATAATTTATTTATTTAATTTAATGACACAATAACATGCCTGTCCATGACTTTAGTCTGATTTGATTTAAACGAACACAGAAAAATATTTAACTTTGAATGAAAGTCAGGGTTTGACCCCACCCTCCCTCCCACATCCCAACCCACCAGCCCAGAGAGAGCCTAAAATAATAACACAGCAATTCTGCAATATGGCCTCAAGGTCAACAGATTCAAGTTCTGCTAGATCAAATACAAATCTGGTCTTAAAAGCCCCTGATTGAAACAGTACTCCCCTGTTTAAAATTCAGAGTTGTGCATAAGCAGATCTTACTGTTGTGGTTACAGGCAAAAGGGGAGATTTCAGACAGTCAGTGTTACTCTAGTTTTTCTAGTGGGAAATATGGGTATGTGCAGAGTCACTATTCTGCACTACCAGATATGTTGATTCTATTGACTTCATTTAGATAACTCCTGATGTACTCTGGCATCGGGAAGGTCAGTACTGAACTCAGGAAGCCACAGAGGCAGGAATTTGGTCGAGTTCTTTTCCAGCACCACAATAAAAGTTAGCATTTATTGTACAGGTGTCTCTCAGCTAGATATCTGTGCCTAGAGTGCACCACACAAAATATTAAAAGGGCCTGCTTTTCCTCCTATGCCTCTCTCTACACACAACTATGTAAAGGAGAATCTACCAAACATGTTTGTGGAGAATAATTTGCAACTGCTACTAATACTTTCCTGTGTTATTCAGCCCTCTTGCATTAGCATTGGTATAAGAAGATGGCTATAGTACTATTTACTCCTGTAGAGGATTTTCTTTTTAATTTGCTTTTAACTGCTAACTTCAGGACCAAAATCTTTTGAAGGTCTAGCTATGAGTGGAATTTAGGTGCTGAATCAGACTTCAAGCATACCTGAAGATGGGAATGAGTATGGGCATGCCTCAGCAATTTTGCTTGGGTGCTAGAATGGGCAGGACTCCCCTGAAGAGAGTGAACCACAGCTAGATTGCTTCCAGGCCTGTCACTGACTCCATGCGGGTGCCAATATCTCTCTGCTGAATGCAGTGCAGAAAAGCCATATAAATATACAGCTCATCTTTCAGTTCTTCCCTCGGACCCAGGGGAAGCCTGAAGATTTATTTATCTGCAATGCTGACATTCCTTTTTCTTTCTTATGATGAGGTCAGGAGAGAATTGCCACCCACTCTGAATCTTAACATGGTAAACCTCAAAGCCATGACACAGAAATGAACAGCGGGACTTATTTTTCCATAGAGAAAGAGAAGGATAGGTTGTCAGAGAAGGTGTTGTAACTGTGACTCTTCTAATCTTTTGATATGATTGGATGAAAACAGTGTCCACAGTTCGTCCTTACTTCCATTAAAAAACAGTCACTGAAGGTGTTAAGGGTACTTTGCTGCAAAAAGGCATTAACCACTGGTAATGGCATGGTTCTGCTTGGCTACATCTCTGGTAGAGCTCCTAAAGGCAGCTTGTTTAATGTAAGTTCTGGTTCCTCATCCTTGCGAGCATGTTTACAGTACATAGATTTGACCACCCCTGAGACTCAGATCTTTTCTGTGAGGTGGTGTGAGTACATAGGGATGGGAACACACACTTAGGATCATTTTGCGGGTAATTTTGCTCGAATAGGATAAAAGCACAAGAAGAAAGCTTCCCAGGGACCACTGTCCTCTGCTCAGGTGGTGTGTTTAGTCGTGTGCTGTCCTGCATTTTCAAGTTGTCCTGGAAGAGTCTGGCCAGCTACAATGCAATGATACTTTTGCAGGATATCTTGCATATTGCGTATTACTACTGTGTAAAATATGGTGGATACATAAACATTTTCCCATGTAATTTTGATTAAATGATGTGTTATTTGGACTAAAGACCATGTCCTGTAATCATGGTACCTGTCAGATCAAACACATAGAGAATTTCAAAGGAGTGCCACATACGAAAGCTGTAAGTTCACTTCTAGCTTTCTGTGCAAGTAGTCTGGTTTTGAAGGGTATTTTTGGGAAATCATTAACTTCCTTTGCCTGACTCAGGCAAAATATTCCACAAATACGACTGTTCTTCTGAAGCACTGATTTTCTACCTGTTTTCTGTGCTTTTAGAGCTCTTCATGTCTGCTGTCCAGGTGAAAGACCTGTCTCCTAATGCAAGATTTTCCATGTTTTTGAAAGCAGTTACCACCCATATAGTTTTCTGAGCATTAAAATCTTTAACAAATGGACATTTGCAGTATTAGAAGGTGTTGCGTTAAAGGCTAAAGTAGCCTAAGTTGTCGTTANTGCAAATACCAAGATTATGAGTAATACTACTTGGCAACAAACGTGTTAAAAAGATGTAAAGCAACTCTATAGAGATTTCTAAGTTTCCCGGGGAGACACTTGGTATGACCAAGTGTTCGAATCTTACCCAAAGGCGTCCCGATGGGGGGGAAGAGAGGCTCAGCCCGTCGACTGATCCCAGAAGTCAGAGTGGTACGTGACGATGGTGTCTTCCCTAACATCCTCTCTCTCTTAAGCTATATTTATGCTATTTTTTACCTTTCAGGTGGAGCTTGAGTGACTCTAGCCATGCATACCTTTGTTATGATTGGTGTAAAACTGTCTCGCTTTGCTTTTAAAGGTATATACGAGAAAAATGCAAAGCACAAGCTCAGTGAGGGGTGGTCGCACCTTGGAGGCGAGTAGCTTTTGGGATGGAGGTGTGTTTTGGTATTATAACAATATTATAATGAGCAAAGTTCACCAAAAGGACAGCATTTTGTCAAAACATGACAGACTGTTGGCCCAGGGTAGCAATATGCAGCTTATCATTGTTCCATGGTACCTTCAAGTTCCCATTGTTCCATTGTTCCTTCAAGTTTCCATTGTTCCATGGTACCTTCAAGTTCCCATTTATCACAGAGCCTGGCCGCGGTGTCTCCACTCCGCTCCACCCTCCGTGCAGTTCCTCTTAGAGTCAGCACACCAAGTTCCCCTGGTGTTGCTAACATCTAAGGTTACAGGCCTAGGGAACTTCTGTGGAATGGATTCCTTGCGTATCAGCCGCACTCCACCCTGGAGGCTTCTTCAATGCTGTACCTTTCTTTAAAATGTGAATATAAGTTTAATTTCTAGGTCACCTCCAGCAATTATTCCACATAATGAAGAACTAAAGTTAACATCCTACAAGTTAATGAGACAATTCACGTTACACAACTGCTGTTTCATTCTGTATTTGTAGTCCAAGTGCTTGTGTATGTTTGCACACACATATACACCCACATAATGAAAGAGAGGTTTAAGAAAACAGCATCATACAAAGCAAGAAAAGTATAGGTTATACATCATTAATATAATGCCAACAAGATGCTAATATTTGGGGGTTTGACATTGGAAAACAGAAAAAATGACTGTTGCATGTTAAAGCACTTTTTGTATCTTTTCATGATCAGTCCTACTTCCTACATTCTCATGCCTGCAAGCTTGAAGGTAGGAAGAAAAATTCCCACTGAGGGCTACCATGTAGGCACATGGCTATACAAGAATGCCTGACACTTTTACATTTTAGTTCAAAAAAGAGAAAGTTTCTATGGAAACTTGTTATAACAATTCACATGTCATAAGTTTGTTCAATGTTCGTAGTTTCTCCAGCTGTCATTGCATGTCACCACCTTGACAGAATGACAGGGAAAGACTACACTGAGGTTTCTAAAGTTCTGCTGGTCGTGGACCCCAGTGTCCTCAAACTAAGAGACCACCCTGGGACAAAGTAAACCCTTAGGCTGATTTTGGGTAGCAAAATCATAGAAACATGGTCCTGGAAATCTCAGCTTCGCTATCGTCCAACCCTGGCATAAACTAAATTCCGTATGTGCACCTTTTCATGACATTAAAGTTTCCTGTGTGTCTAAATTTGTTTCCTTATATGCCAGAAGTCCTTTCCAACCTGAACTACCCTATGACCCCATGAACTTGATGCCTAACTCGCACATAAGGACAAGTAATCACAAAGGAGACCTTCCTTCTCCCTGACCAAAGGGACGTGCAAAGAACATACCTAATGCAGTACTATGTTGACACAAAAAGCAGTGAAAACAAACATTTTCTTTTGAAAAATTGCCACAGCACACAGCAGGTCCCTTCTGGCAACCTGCTGGCTGCTTACAGACGATGCTGAGTAAGGCACTCCCTGCATGGGATAGTGCTTGTCCTCGACCCTGGGTGACAAGTGCCACACAATCCACAGGGAACCTGGAAGTTTAAAAGCAAGGCATTACAATGCTCACTGTTGTAGTCTCCAAATCATTTTGGGTTTTTTTTATATCTGTCCTTCAGTTTCTTTGTTTTAAATGAAGGCTGAGATCCTGAAGATAAACTTGGGCCTGTTTTATGTCTTTCCAGAAGCCTCTTAGGTGCAGGAAAACACTGTCCTATTGGAAGTACAAAGGAATTTCTAAATGTTATTGCAAAATCTGGCCATCAGATCCCTAAAGCAAAAGGTACAACAGAAGAATGGCAGGAGTATAAATTCTGTAGTTAAATACAGCTCTCCAGAGTGTACAACTCCTGTTTCCTTGCCCTGTCCTTGAATTTTAAAAATGAATAAACGTTAAAAACATCCAGTAAAACAATCAAGCCATGGAATACAAGCCTGATGGACAAAGGTAGCCAGGTCTAGTTCCCACCCTTGTCAAAAACAATAGAAAATCCATTTCAGACATGAAAATAAACTTCTGCAGAAGTGTGATTCGAAGCTGGAATGAAATATAGCGTCTTCACACAGGTTTGTGTTTGTCAAGTTGCTGTTCAGGCAAGGTCTTCTGAGCAGCAAAAAAGGAACTAAAAGTGCTGAAATCCAGAATAATCCATCCAGGACAGGAAAATATTTTTCTCCATACTAATATCTGAAAATGGAGTAGAGTTGCCTTACCTTTGCTTGTTTGACAGCCACTTTCTTTTTTTTCGCCTGTATTCCTGTGCCAAACTGAAGCTCTAATTTGACAATATGAAATGTCTGTGGCAACACCAACCTAGGGTACTGCCTTCCACAGACAGAGCATCAACCATAACGTTTTTTAGAGGTCAAAATGCTTTCATATACAAAGGTAAATGTAAGGAAAGGATGAGCTGATCAAACCTTATGTTTCTTTTGTACTGCTCAGGATATCCTTAAAGAGCCTCTGGCATTTCTGGAAGATCCTCTGTTATTCCTATGTTTGCCTTTGCAAGGGAGAGTTATGCATGGACAGAGGGTAACTGTGTATTATACTGATCCTGGACACAAAAGGATAACCTGTCCATTTTCATCAAGAAAATAAGGAAAAGCCTCAGAAAAATAATCAAGATATGAAAACATGTCTGTGTCAACTTCTCAGTGAGACACTGGCCCACAATTAACCACAAAGCCACAGACTAAATAGAGATTTCTTACCCATAGAATGAAGTGCAGACTTCTTTGACTACCACACTATTTACTTTTCAATACTTTGATTAGTGTACTACTGCTTTCTCACACTTAATTTCTGGTGTTTTTCTTCATAAGACTGCAGTTTTCTCTATAGACAAATGGGAAAGATATTGCCAGAGGGAGAAAGTTATTTTATAAGAAAAAAAAGCCTTTCTTTGGTGAAAAATTAAAATATGGTCAGCAAGGCTGGATTCTCTTTGACACTTAGCAAAAAATTCTGATAATAGTGTACCATGAAGGAAAAATTCCAGGTGCATCAGATTTTTGAAAAATATACTGAACAGCTGCATATGCTGCTAGGCACTTAGAACAACTTTGTTAAAAACATTCCATAATTAAGATTAAAAGTGATTTCCCAGAGATTTACTGCAGTCTGGAAAAGCACCCAAACCAGGGAGTACTTTGTCTGCACCCTGCAGGTTAGTACAGCCAAATACTTTCTGAAATCAGATTTCACTGCACAGTGAAAGCATAGCCTTTCTTCAGAAAAATCCCACAAAAAGAATTACATGTCACGCATGACCCATGTTAATTTTCTTACTCAGCGAAGCAAAATTCAATCTGTTTTATGCCCACAGACTATCATCTTTTTGAGGCACACTTATTTATCATCACTTCCTATTCCATCCATACTGGCATGTGAGCTGGCTTCAATAATCCACGAGGTGATTGACTATAAGGTGAAATAGTTATTAAAAATATCTATCTTCTCATTTAACCCTATATTAGAAAATTATAGCCTCACTCATATAAATTACAGAAACTTAAGTAACCAGAAAGTGGTGTGGTGGAAGAACAGCAATTCTCTCCCATAGAGGACTTTGCCATTTCCAAACCTGAGCACAGTCTAGTTAGAAATTCTTTGTGAAACTGAATTGTCAGCGGAAGAGCCAGCAAAGCACAAGAAGCCAAGCAGGCAGGGGAGCAGGGAAGAGGCATGCAGGCAGCCTGTTTGGCTTCTGCCAGAAGGTTTTCCAAATGGCCGAGGTCTTTTCCATTCTGACTGGTCACCAGACATCAGAGGAATTGATGTTGCAACCGAGTATTTCTCTGCCCAGCTCCAAAATATGATAGAAATTAGTCTTTCTGGACTGAGAAAAATATTAGTCAGTTTTAAATGGAGGATGCTGGTCTGAGCAGTCACCTTGACTACCCTTTCAAAGAAATGGCTTTATTCAGGTGAACACTTAACATGTGCCTATGTCCCATTTCCATTGATGGTTAAGCATGTATTTTAGACTAGGCACATGCTTGACTTTTTACTGAGTAGCAATAGATGTAAAACAATCCTCACATAAGGTTTCCCAGCCAGTTCTGTCACATGTCAACACTGAACAGAAACACCTTTAGAAAGCTGGAAAGGAAAATATTCTGAGCAGAAACTGCCTATCATCAGTTCTGTCAGCCCGTGGGGCAGCAAAAACTAGTGTTAAGAGAAGACTGTCAGGTTCCTCAGTTGATCCAAGGTCAGAATTTGAGCTGGACTTGCAGATCCTCAGGTATGATTCCATCCACTAACTCTGGATAGTTCTGCCTCTGAAGAAGATCTGCATTAGTAATAAGGCTGTAAATGAAAAACCAAATGCTTCTTATACAACCAAACACATTGCCTCAGCTCCTTCTATATTACTACTGTGAATTATTACAGGACAAGGCTGAGAACAGGTGATATCCTGTTCGTGCACAAAGACTGTCTTTGTGAAGGAATTTCTAATTATTTCCTACTGTGGTTCAGTTTTGATGAAATTAGTAGTTTTTCTTGCCTTGAACAGAAAAAAATGACAGTTGCCTCCAAGATTTTTTAGACTGGAAGTACCTGTTACTGGAGTTGACCTCAAGCTGTCACTAGAAAGAAGTAGTTTTGATACCTAAAGTAGTGGTCCTCACCTGGGCCATCAAAGCCAGCTCAGGGGAAATTTAATCGGCATGCAACTCCACTGTGCGTTCATTTCAACCTCCGCACACTTTTTTACCCCTAAGGTCTACAACGTATTTAATCTTGCTCACAATGTATTTAATCTTGCTGGGGCTGAGATGCACAGGATTTACTGTTGCCCATGCTAATACAAGCAGGCATAGGGTGTGATTTAAGGATGTAACAGTTGTGAACATTTTGGCTTGCACTGGAAATAGCATTTATTTTTTCACATGCACTTTGAAAGCTGAATAAAGCTCAACTTGAGAAGGGGCTTTCTGTGATGGTTGCAGTTAGAGGGTGGTACTCTTACACAAAGAACAACATTGTCCCTACAGATATTCTTTCAGAGGTGGAGTGCCAGATGGTTGAAGGGTGTCCAGTTTCACAATTGGTAGGAAGGCTGCATTATATTTTCATTTAAGTATGTGCTTTCCAAACTGTGGTGACATCAGTTATCTGTTACAGCCTGGCCTCCTTCATTAATGTAAGAAAGTGTGGAAAAGAAAATTCCACCCTGTACCCACCGAATTAGACAAGAAAAATGGGATTCTCCTGTGGGCCACCTCAGAGTATTTTTTAAAATCCCACCCATGGAGTGATTGTACAAACTGGTAGCAGTCAGCACCCGCAGAGTTAAGGCCTTCCTTAAGTCATGGTTCAAAATATCTAAATTAATGGATTCAGCATGGGGAAAGGAAAATCAAAAGTCAGGGAGGATTGTGAGGTTTGTGTCTTCTAAACATTTTTGTTCTGGACAGTTTGTTCACAATTATAGCATCTCAAGGCCAAATTGCCTGGTTTGTTTCATTCATCTTGCATTATACAACGTGAATGTATGCCAGGCAGAGGGATTCACTGCTGGGGAATTCCCACAAGCCGGGGCAGTCTCTGGCCACTTCAGACGCTGCGGGGAGAGATCTGCCATCCGTCCCCCACGCCCATGTCATCACCTGCTTTTCTGGATACTCATCCACTGCAGTAAGGGAAAACAGAGCACAAATGAATATTTTCCCTGTGTTTTCCATCCAGAGAGATTCAACAGAAGAAGCAGGTTTATTTTATAGGGAGTAAGTTGGAGGGGTGCTTCTCACAGCCAAAGAAGCCCCCATTTTTCGAGGCCCAGTTGCATGGGACACTTGTCCCACAGGGCAGTTCCTCGGCGTTAAGCATCTCTCACTTCCGCAGCAAAAGGATGTGAAAAGCTGCTCTACCATCAGGTGGATGCACTGCCATGCCACCTTACACATTTCTTTCCTCAGCTTTTATTAATACAGGGTTACCCTTCTCCTAGCTGTTCAGAAAGTTACTACAATGATCATTTTCCTAATCCATCTCTTTGTTTACTGTCACCTTTCTCCTTGCAACTTAAACTGTGTTTCTTTACTCTTTCACATCAGAGAAAAACTTCAGGCACCTCACTAGCTATTTCTTATCTCCCCTACTATTTCACCTATACCGATAGATGACTTCCATCTTTTGCAGTCACATAACTTCACATAATTGAATTTCCAAGTATGGTCTTGGAAGCAAAGCCATTTTACTGGTTTCCTTCAAATCCCTATTGACATCTCTCTTTTGACAAGATGTTTGGGAAAATCTTGACAAAAGTTAGGCTACTGGAGGGTTGACACTGCCAAGAGCACTGAACATACCTGTAACCAGTCTTCTGCTGGTATCCAGCTCTTGTCATCTCCTTCCAAAGAGACCATAAATTTGTGGGACAGTCACCCCCTTTTGATCTCACCCACCAGTATTGCCCATGTTGTGTTGGTAGTCCATGACTATGGCTCCTAGGCACAATGCAGACATTATGTCAAAAATATATTATTAGTAAAAGTACTAGGCAGGGTTTTTATAGCTCATTTTTCCATTACAATTGGTTCAGGCATTCATGAAGTTTCTCTTTTGTCAATAACATGCTTAAATCTCCAGAGTAGTATTATTCATAATTCAGCTTAGTTTTCAGAACAATAATAAATAAATATTATAAATTAATTAATAAATTAATTAAATAAATGTGGCAGTAGTTTCCTCACATTTTTCTAGTTGGAATGTTTACAGGTGCATCTAGAGACTAACTTTTCCTAAATAAAGCCCAGGATGAAAACTTCTTACAGAAAAGAGTAGTTTGACTAAGTTTGTAGAGAATTTTCATTAGAAAGGGGGTCAGCCACTGATATAGTCAATACATTTTAAAGTGATTGCAGTCTAATGTCTTTAAAACATGCTTGGTTTTATTCAAATCATACTCTTCCAATCTTTTACATAAGAGATATCAGCACACTGGACACGTCCGAGAAGACAGCCTGTATGGGTGAAGTGCTGCCTTGCTTTTTTTTGTGCTCACTAGTAAAACAATACGGATACAGACCTCATGGAAAGAAAAATGTCTGTGTTCATTGGAAATTTGGTAAATCTGTGCTGTCTGTTCCTAATATTCCTTTCTTAACATTCAACTTTTCCCATCTCTTAGAAAAGGAATAAAGTTACCCATCCATTCCCTGTCAGGCTAGAAAACAGGCACCTTGGATTACCAGGCTGGCAAAAAGTACATTCTTTGACAGCACTCACACAGCCGCAGCTGAACAGGATGCTAAAAGGAAAGCTGTTCTGTATGGAGGCTACCTCTCAGCTGATGAATATTCATTTCTGATGCCATATATATTCGATGTGGTGCATTTCAACTGAAAGTAAAAGAGTACAGTCACAAAATCAGCAAGGCTGGAAAGTTGCCATCTTCATACCGTTGTGATGAGGACATTCACGATGGATGTACAAAACAGATCCAAGATCCCTCTTTCTCTCATCCAGCACAAGGCAATGAACCAAGGAGTAGCAAGCAGTGACCAGAGTGATTCACTGAAGCTGAATTCTCTCCTGCTGAGGTTTGTTTTACCTCCTACCTCCTTCTTAACTGTTTGGAGGGAGAAGATGAAAAGTAAATGATTCTTTTGTCTGGCAAGTGATTTATCTGTGGTGTAGTTTTTGGAAGGTTGCATCATATCCATTTCCTGTCCTATCTTTTAGTTGTCAGGGTCACTTTGATCACTGACTTTTAAGGGCAGAGCCTGTCTTTCACCATGTGTTTGCACACAGCCTGGCAATGCAGGCTTCAATTTGGATCAGGGCCTCTAAGTACTACCATCGTATAAATAGTCATTCTCAGAGAAACAAAAATCAAACATGAAAACTACAAGGAGGTGAAAAGCACACATGGTTTCCTGGTGACTCATTTTGCACAGTCCTGAACACGTTGTTTTATTTTGTTCTCAAAGACCAAGTCACACGTGGTGCCCTCCAAAGACAAGTGAGGATGCCAGCACGGAGGAGTAACCAACAGCAGAACTCAGGGCAAGCATTTAGGGACTGGGCTGCTTTTTCTCCTTTTTTCCTTCGCTGAGTACTGCATCACTAAGCAAGTATCTCTCCCTGCCAGTTATATATAGGCACTAGTGCCTTATCATATTCTCACTCACTGGGAAAGAATGTGGATCAGCTGAAGAATGAGACACCCAGGAAAGCTGCTGAACGGCAACAACATTTTTTTTTTTCCCAACCCTCTCTCCTAGAGTCAGAGGCATACATTCTTTGGGAGTGAGTTTCTTGACCTGGTAAATGACACGATGCTTTATATACAAAAATATCAAAAGGAGATTATGTCACTGGTAAAAATGTGCTGAAACGAGGCCTTTCCCTTTGCAAGCCTTTAAAGGAACTTTCCAAGTTTACCAAAACTGTGCAGTCATGCTTCTGACAGGCTGCCAAGTTCACATAAGGACCAGTCCAAGGGCACCTTCAAAGCCAGGGTACTGATGGACACCCATATAATGTGATGTGTGTTAGAAACCACATTACCAACACGGGATCTCAGTAACCAGAGCCCAGAAATAATTACCTTCCTTCAATCTTGTATCACAAGGTGAATCTTGAAATAGCTGTAAATCAGGACTCCAGGAAACATGGAGATGATTAGAGAAAGAGAAGCTATTAAGACAAGGCACTGGATGGGGATCAACAGGACACAGGCCAAGATCCACATAGGTATTTAGGTTCCTATCCTCCCATCAATTTCATGGTGAGCATTGGTGCCTAAAAATGAGTTACAGTCTTAAATCCTTTTGTAGATTTTGGCCCTCTCTTTTATTCCCAGGCTCGTTCAGCTGACAAGTCAACTCGCCTCTTTGTGGAGAGTTCACCGTTCATAACTTGTAAAACACGTGCATAGCACACATGTATCACACACGCATCTTCACAGACTCGACATCATGACAAGAAGGATGACAGAATATCCTCAGGCAGAAACATTTCAGTCAAATAATTGAACATTCATTCTGCTTGTGTGGTAGGAAGTACTTAATGTTTCAGCAGATACTTCCAATAAAGCAAGGCATCAGATTTCTCTTGCCAGTTCAACTGCAGCCATAAACGATAGTCGGGGCAGGGATTTTTAGTTTTGAGCAGGAGAGGGTAAATTAATTTGAATATTGTCTCTTTGGAAACACCTGTCCTTTCATTTCTCCATACAGTAAGCACCTAACTCAAATTGTTCCCGCTTTGTTCAGAGTTCCCAGGTAGAAGTTTTATTCATTGAACCTTTATCATCCAAGATCTTAGGACTACAACAAAATTAAAATAAGAAAAAAACCTCCAAACCATTGCATATAAATAAAAATGTGGTCAGAATTTGACCTTAAAAGGAGCAAAGATTAACAAAAAATGAAAAATAATTATCATCTTTTTCAGCTTTGCAGTTTGGTTCTGCAGGAGAATTGTTAAAAAAATATTCATTATTTTAAGCTTTAGGAATGTCTTACCTAAAGTATGTATAGAGCCAAAGCACAGAGTTATTTTTAGAGTGATATTTCTCAGCTTGTTTTGGCAAGGTAAATGCCAAAGTATTTTAAATACTTGCATCCCCGGAGATTATAAAATTTGAGAATACACAGGTCAGTCCCTGTCTTCAGGGGAGTTTGGCAGACACCTACCCACACGGGAAAGCTTTCCAGAAGGAAACTTACTGCAATAACTTATTTGCTATGAGTGGAGTATCCAGGAGAAAGTAATACTCACCATTGCCCAGGGTTGTACAAAACAGGCCGTTAGTACAGTATTTTCTAGATTACTCCATGGTTTTCAGTGCTTCCTGAATCCCTTGCTGTAACAATCCATCCCCTTCATACATTAAAAAAAAGTAATATTGGAGATCTATTTTCTTCCACTAATACCCCAGAAATCTTTCTGGATCTCAACAGTAACTGCAAAAGACTGCTCTAGTTTCAAATTCAGCACAATTTCAGAGCAAAAGGATACTAAATGAAAAGGGATCCCTCAACCACAGATAACTGTCCCACATACAAACAAGATGATAGACAACAACAAGAAGTGTTCTTCCCCATACACCTGAAGTTGCATCTAGCAGATCTTCTACTTCTGGTAGGAGGCATGGGACAGTGTAGTAGCCTCAGCATGAAGATTAGGAGCACCCATTGGCACTTGATTCCCACCTGTTGTTGTAATCAGAGGCCACCTAGTACCTCTCACAGCCACCCAGCCTTCTGCAGTGCCTTTCCTTTCACATGTTGATTTGTGGTAGTAAGTGAAAAAAATGGGTCCACTTAAGAGTTTGGAGAGTAACAAGGGATGAAGTAGCTTAGTGTTAGTGTAGCAGCTAGCAGACCTTTGTTTTTCAGAAGCAGAATTCTCATCTTGATTTTACTAATAACTGTGCCAGAACTAGAAGAATTTTGTTTTGATTTTTTTAATACCAACAGAGACATTTTCTAAAATAAACGTAACTGCAGACAGGAACCTGGGCTAGGTATGGTAGAATTACACAAGCAGCCTGACTTACATCAAACTTAGAGAGCTGCTCCCAAAATGTATACACACCCTTTATGCTTGAAAGTGCTGGACTTTGTTCTCCATTTCAATTTAAACCACAGCCAGGGTCTAATTTCCCTTTCTTCACATTTTTTAATTCTCAGAAACAACTCAGCAAGTTCTCATCCTCCCCTGCACCTGGGGAGAAAAAAGGCCAAAAAGGCAAGACAACCAGCCAAAAGGAACAGGGGTGTTCCTGGGTTGCTAACTGACTTTGCTCCGAGAGGGGGGAAAAAAGTTCACCCACTCCTAGTAGGTTTTGTCACTCCGGTTCCCACTGACTTCCATATGTTTAGGATGTTAAGCAGAGATTTAATCCTCTCTGACAGTACAACATGCTGACGTGGACAAGCTGTCTTGTTCTTTGTTCATAAGGATCTGCCAGAATACTCTTTTTAATATATCTGGATGTCTCCACATACATCTGTTCTTGGCCACATAGTAGAGGGATCCTCTGATCAACCATGCCCTTTCCGAGTTCTTCAGCTTGTTATGCATCTCATAAAAAATGTTTGGAAATAGTACATTACATCTCATGTAACTGTTTCTTTGTTGTTTTGTTTTTTTTTTTAATCTGAGGATTTGTATTTTTTAAACATACTGGTTAATGAAACAGAGATTCTAGCCCTACCCATAAAATTCCTGTATTCTACAGCTCCTAGACTTGAGTTCAATGTAGGACACTTGCTTTTCAGATTTGGGAGTCTGTGCTTTTACAAGGACAACTCAGAGTACTTCCAAATCTCATCTATTTCTCCCTCTAGCACTTAAAAAAGAGCCTTTCCTGAGAGGATCCTCCACTGCCTTGTCTGCACAATGTCAGTCTTGCAATGACTCTACAAGGACAGACAAAATCATGGTGGCAGTGCATTGATATTGTCTATAGCTGTGTGTCTGAGCCTTCACAAAGAGTCTGCATCCAAACATTCTTTGCAACATGTTCAGAGGCTTTTCTACAGTCAGATCACAGCAGAATTCTACTTCCTCACAGAGTGAACATGCAGCAGTTCATGCTCAAAGCACAGTAGAGACATATCCAGCAGAAAATATCAACAGAGATGGGTGCAGTCCTTTGTGTGTCTGCTCCATGGCTCCAAAACAGCCATAAACCAGATGTAGTTTGGAAGTTGAGCAATTACAGAAGTGCAGCCCTAAACTCAAACCAATGTAACTGTCATGCAGCAAAGTTAATCAGCTTTGACTCAGCGTTGTATTAATGTAGTCAAAGCCTGCTGTAGGCTCAACAGCTCAGCTGGCTTTCCCCTACTATGTACCAGAGCTCTCTTTAGAGTACTCAGACAGTGTAAAGAGTCTTAATGTGAGTTTATCTGTAGTTTCCAAAGATTTTAATGCATCTCCACATTATCAAAGCAGAATATGCCAAAGGATCTCCACAGTGCAGTGAAATGAAAGTTTGACTATTATACTCTCTAGTGTCACAGGCAAAAACTGGGCAATTTTTACTTAATTTAATTAATGACCAGTTAACAGAAATTTCTGATCACTCATCCAGGTATTGAGAAAAAAAGAAAGAGAGAACATAAACAATTAAACACTTAAGTAAACATCTTTTCTCCTCCTTCCTCAGGCTTGCCTTAAGTCAAACACCTATCCTCCTTACTTCTTAGTCTCCATTTCCCTTATTCTTGCTGTGGGATACACTCAATCCGTCCCAATTCCTACGGTGAAGCAGTGGGTGGCCCAGGAAGTTGGGTTATGCGCATAGCAGCTTCTGCCTGTTGCTCTGTACCTGTTGGTTTCTTTCCGCTCCACTGTGCTTCTTACTGGTTTTCTTCAGCCACTCTGGTGTTTCTTACTGGTTTTCCAGGATTACCTCCTCCAAGCTCAAGAATGGTCCATCCTGACAAGAAGGAAATCAAGCAAAGGTGGCAAGAGGCCTGCATGGATGAACAAGGATCTCCTGATAAATCTTAAACATAAAAAGGGTCCATACAAGAGGTGGAAGCAGGGAGATGTGACCCAGAAGGAACAGAGATGTTACTCGATTATGCAGAGATGGGGTTAGGAGAGCCAAAGCCCACCTGGAGTTGAATCTGGTGAGAGACATGAAGGACAACAAGAAAAGGCTAGGGAAAATGTGGGCCCGCTGCTGAATACAGCAGGTGTCCTTGTGGCAAAAGACATGGAAAAGGACACAGTATTCAAGGTCTTCTTCACTTTGGTCTTTACTGGTAAAAATCTTCAGGAATCCCAGGCTCCTGAGATCAGTGGGAAAGTCTACAGCAAGAAAGACTTACCCTTGGAGGATGAGGATCAAGTCAGGGAACTTCTAAACAAACTGGACAAGGTTTGTTAGAAAAGGAAAAGGTTCTTCACCCAGAGGGTGGTGGAGCACTGGAACAGGCTCCCCCGGGAGGTAGTCATGGCGCCAAGCCTGACAATGTTCAAGAAGCATTTGGACGACACCCTCAGACACATGGTGTGAATTTTGGGGTTGCCCTTTGCAGGGACAGCAGTTGAACTCGATGGTCCTTGGGGGTCCCTTCCAACTCAGCACATTCTATGGACAAGCATAACTCCATGGGACCTAATGGGATACACTCATGAATGCTGAGGGAGCTGGGCTGGGTCACCACGAGGGCACTTGCAATTTGTCTTTGACAGGTCTGGGTGATCAGGGGAGGTTACTCAGGACTGGAAGAAAGGAAATTTCAATTCTATCATCTATCTATGGGACGCAGTGCCACAGGGGTGTCTCTGCTCTGGCATGGGTCGTCCTTGGCGACAGTCCCTCAGGGGCATCCCTGCGATGGGGTGGATCACCCATGGCTGCAGTCCCTCAGGGATGCCCCTGTTCCAGTGTGGGTTAGCCTTGGCTGCAGTCTGTCAGGGCTGTCACTGCCCTGGTGTGGGTCACCCACAGCCGCAGTCCCTCAGAGGTATCTGCTCCAGCACAGAGCACCTCCTCCCAAGCGTGCCCCTCCAGCTACCTCCTCAGCAGTGTCACCCTCCCTGTGTCCACCACCCCCAGCAGCTGATGATCTTTCTTAAACACATGTAAGTAGGGGCATCAAGGGTTCTGCTGACCAGCCAGAGCTTTGGCATACAGTAGATAACGTGGAAAACAACAGCATGGAGTAAGACCCATAAAAAGAAGGGAACTAAGATATACAAAGAGATAAGGCAGAGAGATGGCAGGCATAGACTTCAGAGGTCTATTCATATTTCTGGAAGAGCTTCTTTTATTGATTTTATAAAAAAAACCCCAACCTGGTGGACTGGAGCCCCAGTGATCGGACTCCAATCAGGACCTGAACTTCATTACAGTTGTGGATTGTTGGGGTGTTAAGACTGTTGCCTGCTCTCTGTTGCATAATTGCATTGCATGAACAACAGGCCTGCGTTCCCTACAAAGAATTTGAGTGTGAATTGTCCTTCCTTTCTCTGGAGTAAATCTAGTTTGAAAAGTCAGTAAATTGCACAAGGTAGGCTCCATCGTCTGTCACCATTTAATCCCTTTTGTAAACCTGATCAAGTTTCCATCTTAATCATGGTGGGAGGAAAGGGAATAAATATTTACTTGGAAATCTATGTAAATTTTTCAGTAAAAACAATTTAATTGATCATGAAAAGAATATACAGAATTAAAATAGTTAAGAACTGAGGGAAATCACATTTGTTTTACATAAAATGAAATGAGCAAATAGGACAGGAAGACACTGCTTAACACTGTAAGTATGCTATTATAACTGACTACCCACATTTCAAAGTTGTAAACACCATAGAGTGAGATGAATTGCATATAATTATGAGCTTTAATATGACATTGAGCAATGCAAAATGTTGGCTTTGTATCTGGAAAACAACCCTCTTTATTAGAGACAAATCTGCTATATAGCAGCAGCCCTAACTCCACCTTCATTTTCTGTAAGTGTTCCAGTGTCAGGCTAGGGAGAGCTTTGGGCGATGTACCATACTCAGGGTACACTACTGGCTGAAGGATGATCATATTATTCTTGTTCCTGAGAACTAGGAACATCACCTACTTAATGTCCATATTCCCTGCTTCCTGATATTGCGTGCATCTTCCTATATACTCCCATTCAGCAAGCTGTGTTTTAAAACCAGTTAGGTTCCTTGCCCCAGACTCATCATACCTCTGTTAAAACTTTGCAGTACTGCCAGTTCTTTCAGTTTCTAACCCAGAGTGATTCATAGTCAAATTTTAAAAAAAAACATTTTTTTTTTCCTGTGCAACACTGTCTTTAAGCTCAGAGAGTTCCTTCCCCTGCTTTCCTTCACCCGTCAACAGACTTAGGGTCCTGTTCTTTCTTTCACTGTGCTAGGCTATATGAGCCAGTCCTCCTCAGTCTCTGTCTGGTAAGATAGGACTCTCATCCCCTGACCATTTCAATGATCCTCTCTGCACATGTTTTGTTTAAATTCATCTTGCTGGAGAAATTGTACTAGGTGCCAGAGGTAAAATCCCCAGTGATGCTTCAGACTCATCTGCAGGCTTATGTTAGAAACATCACATCTGATAAATCTTAAGATGATGTGTGCCTTTTTCAGGACTGGTCCTGTCAGTGTTTCATAGTTATCCTGTGACTGACTAATACCCTCAGCCACTATAGCATACACTCCATCCTGATTTCCAACAGGTCAACTCCCAGTTTCCAATGGAAAATCTTGCTATTTACTTCTAGGTGTGTAACTTCTGCACTTAGACAATTCAAACCCAGGACAGGAATCTAAATCACCTAATAGTGCAGAACCTGTACAGCTGCTATGATTCTCTCTGTCTTGAGAATGGTTAGCTCTTCCCCTTTTATGGAGAAAAATAGTGACCTAAATAGAAATACAATGCATTTCATGTTTGCATGACCTCACCCTAGTCTTGTCTCTTTGGAAAGTACCCTACACTTGACACGCATTCCAAGTATACACTGCTTTGTAAATGTTTTTTATTCCTTCTTCCCAGAGCTTATTTTAAGCCACTAGTTCCTAAACTAAGGTCACAACCTTACTTTTATGCACAAGCTTGGCAGTATAATTGGAAGTGGGGTCATGACCCCCGAAGTGGGTCTTGACAGACAGATGTTCTGAGTTTCAAAACCCCTTCTGACCTCTTTTAACACCATTGAAGTCTCTAGCAGTGTGAAGCACATCATGAGTAAAACAGAAGATGAAGCTCCACTTACCATCATCCAAGAAATTCTGATGCACTCTGCAGCTCTCAGCTTGAGCAGCAGTCATGTTGCTGGTCTCAAGACATAACTCTCATGTTTTCCCAATGTGCAACTAGCAATACAATTTTCTTTGTGTCCATACAGGGTATTTTTAAGCAAGTGTAATGCAAATAATATAGCAAAGCTCTTAGTAATACGCAGCACTTCATGAAGACTGTGGAGTTTATTCTAGGCCTCTCTACTTAAGCTGTGAAATTATTCTGACATGCTGATAAAGTCTTTCCAGGCTTCCACAGGGATCATACACATCATTCCTCTCAGATAAATTGCACTCGGTTATTCCTGTGAGCTGAAATAGTTTGGTTTAATTACAGAACAGTCCATGCCCAGATAGTGCTCTGGAAGGAATTCAAGGGCAAACATAGCCATTTTCCATAGAAAAGCGACAGAAGCAAAACAGATGCAGACTGAGTCCTGTTGTCACAAACATTATCATTTAGGTCCATATTCTAGTACACTCATAAAATGAGGAAATGCCTTATCATATTAGGATGGGTGTGGACCAATGATGAAATGTGTGCCAGAGCGCTCTGGTCCCACAGTTGTCTGGATAGTCACCCTTCTTACTCGTGTATCCAAGTCTCCTTCTCAGAGCAGTCAAGGCATGAGGTTGCCTTTCTCTCACTTCAGAACATGGCTGGGAGACAAGGGGACATATATCCAGATCCTGGAATGGAGAAGCTCTCTGGAGTCCACCACTTTAGACAATGAGGCTGTCTATGCTAGTAAGTTAAACAGTGCCCAGGAACAGTCCCAAGCACTGGAATGCAATTGTCTCTACAGTTACCTGTCAGAAGGCTCCCAGGCACGCTTTCGGTCCCTGCCAGCCAGCAGCCCCAAACAATTCCTGGACATGGTCTGGGGTCTGAACATTCCCAGGATCATTCCCAGCGGGGACTTTGCATGCAAGCCCTCTGTTTTGCAGGCTGAAAGAGTTCATTAGAATATACTGAGACTATTCCCGCCAGTAAACTGGTTTAAATTACGTATGTAGAGTGTTAAATGTTCCATTACCTTCATTAAAGCTATTTGTGATGTAATGTGTTATTGTGGTTAAGGTGTTGGGATCCTCACCGTAGGAAGACAGTAAAGAGGCTTTCTGGAACACTCTGAGCAAGAAGCAAGACCACGAACAGCTTTTAATGGACCTGAAGGAGGCAGAAGTATTCACTTTGTTCTTTTTGCTGTTGTGTATCTGCTCATAATATCAGTCCTGTCTTCCCCAGAGCATGGAGACAGAGCTGCCAGTGGTGCTTGGGGAAGGATATGCCAGCCAAAAGAATAAACTCTTGCTGGCGGTGGTTTGTCTGTGACAAAGGGCACCCACAGTACAGCTTAGCCTTTTTTCTACTCTGATTAGCAAAGGCAGCAACTATCAATGTCTGCTGGTCTCAGCCAGAAGTCTAGCAGCCTAGTGATTCAATGATGAATACCCTAATAAGAAAGTCTCCACCACCTCGACTAAAGGAGTCTTCACTTTATGTGTTAATACTTCCCTTCGTTCTATCATTTATTTTATTTCTTTCCTGAAGAAGAATAACGACACCCAATAGATTTATTTTTTCTGTCACAATGATCACTACCTGCTTTTCCTTTTTGGTGGGGACTTTTTTCTCCTTGTGAACTGACAAGCTTTTCTTTCTTTTGATGCTCTATTCACTTTTAATTTAGGCCTGTGTTTTGCCTCCATGGTCCCCCATGTTTTAAGTAGTTTTGCCACAGTTCCTAATTATTATCCCAAATTTGCCAAAGGAAATGAACATGCCTCTGCAGGGGTAGTACTTACACTCTTTAAATGACTGTGCAAATGTCCACAAAAATAAATCATCCTCTGCTCTGATACCATCAGTTTGAGGTCTGTGGCTCAGAGCCCAGGTGCTTTGCTTGTACCTGAACCCCACCAGGACTATGCGTCAGCAGCCAGGCAGTCTTGGTCTGATCTATTTAAACTGCTCTAGACACCAGGCACTTTTGTCAGTATTTTTTCCGTTGTGCTTTAGCACATATGTTCAGCTATAGAGCAGCTCTTGAACATTCAGAATCCATTTGTATTGGTATCTGAATTTACTAAAATTTGCATAAAAGTGTGTAGTGTGTGCTGCACCTGGCTTTTCCAGTCAGAATGACTGAAAAAGCCCTTCTCAGGTGACAAATTTTCACTATAACTTTTATCACCTTAAGATAAAAACAAAAAAGTCTGGCAATGAATATTCATGCCCATTTGAGTACACAGGTCTGGTGACTATAGCTACACGTCTAACCGTATGGAGAGCTCAAACAGTGGGTGAAAAAGAGAGTAGAAACCTTCAAGAAGGCCTAAATCACCGTGCAGCAGATACAGCGTTCGAGTCGTATGTGACAATACCTCTCACCAGTGCATCCTTCTGTTCTGTTTGCTGATCAGTTTGCTTTTTTCTGAGGAATGTGATTGGAATTTAGGCTACGTAATGCAGAAGTCTTTATAAATTCCCATTGCCCCCAGTTTGTTGCCTTAGTATTTATGTTGTGATAAAGCTTCTTAAAAACCTCTTGCAAGGATCATGTCTTAGAGTCAGACCCATGTACCTAACACTTGGTGGCTAAGTGAAAAGACTGAACTCCGAAAAATTCCATCCCCAAACCCTATGGCTCCTTTGGTTCCTGGACAGGGGGTCCACATTATATTTTGTCACTGTATTGGGTTTGCGTGGCAAGGTTTTGGTAGTGGGGAGGCTACAGGGGTGGCTTCTGTGAGAAGCTGCTAGAAGCCTCCCTTATGTCCGATAGAGCCAATGCCAGCCGGCTCCAAGATGGACCCGCTGCTGGCCAAGGCCGAGCCAGTCAGCAATGGTGGTAGCGCCTCCGGGATAACATATTTAAGAAGTGGAAAAAACTGCTGTGCAAAAACAGCAGCCGGAGAGAGGAGTGAGAATATGCAAGAGGAACAACCCTGCAGACACCAAGGTCAGTGAAGAAGGAGGAGGAGGAGGTGCTCCAGGCGCTGGAGCAGAGATTCCCCTGCAGCCCGTGGTGAAGACCACGGTGAGACAGGCTGTCCCCCTGCAGCCCATGGAGGTCCATGGTGGAGCAGATATCCACCTGCAGCCCATGGAGGACCCCACACCAGAGCAGGTGGGTGCCCAAAGGAGGCTGTGACCCTGTGGGAAGCCCGAACTGGAGCAGGCTTCTGGCAGGACCTGTGGACCCGTGGGGAGAGGAGCCCACACTGGAGCAGGCTTTCTGGCAGGACTTGTGACCCCGTGGGGGACCCACGCTGGAGCAGTCTGTTCCTGAAGGACTGCACCCCATGGAAGGGACCCACGTTGGAGCAGTTCGTGAAGAACTGCAGCCTGTGGGAAAGATTCACGTTGGAGAAGTTCGTGGAGAACTATCTCCTGTGGGAGGGACCCCACGCTGGAGCAGGGGAATAATGTGAGGAGTCCTCCCCCTGAGGAGGAAGAAGCAGCAGAGACAAAGTGTGCTGAACTGACCGCAACCCCCATTCCCCGTCCCCCTGCGCCACTCAGCGGGAGGAGGTAGAGAGTGAAGCTGAGCCCGGGAAGAAGGGAGGGGTGGGGGGAAGGTGTTTTTAGATTTGGTTTTATTTCTCATTACCCTACTCTGATTGGATCGGCAATAAATTAATCTCCCCAGGTCGAGTCTGTTTTGCCCGTGACAGTAATTGGTGAGTGATCTCCCTGTCCTTATCTCAACCCACGAGCCTTTCATCATATTTTTTCTCTCCTGTCAAGTTGAGGAGGGGAGTGATAGAGCACCTTGGTGGGCACCTGGCGTCCAGCCAGGGTCAACCCACCATAGTCAGGCAGCAAAAAGCAACCAACACAATTCATGTTCTTGTCATGCCCTCGGCTGAGGCAACTGGACTGTTTTGGGTGTGTTGCTTTCTGCCCAAGATGAATGAAATACCAGGGGTGTAAAAAAATGACCTATAAAACAAAGGTGCACTTCTTAGTCCAGATTATTTTGTTGCTCTGATTAGAGCACAATGCCACCATTATATCAAGGCACTGGAGAGTGCAGTTGTTCTCACCTTCTCTCAGCGAAGACTTTCCTTTCCCTCTCCCTTTCCCACTTTCAGCTGGTTAACGCCAACTGCCCTCCCAGCTGTGCCAGGGCAACTCTCTGTGGGGTTTCCCTGTAAACTCTGCACTGAAATGGTGAGGGTGGGTTTCACCCTTCCTGAAGCAGTTGCATTTCTGCCCTGGATCACAGGATGAATGGCTCCAGAGACAGCTGCGCTGGCACTGACGGGAGGCAACCGCTGTGTCATGGGGAAGACAGTGGGCATGAGATTTTGTATACCAGCTTTACTCTCAAAGCTTTATTCTACGTCTTGACAGCACCCGGCCCGGCCTAAGCCCCATCAGAAAATGCACAGGTCAGGCCCAGTCTGGGAGTCCTCTGGCCACCACTGATCTGAATTACTCTCATGCAATAACATAAGAGCTTGCAGTGGATCAGACCACAGGACCATATCATCTCCAGTAGTGTCTGCAAGCAAATGCTGAGGGAACATCCTAAAAATAAAGCAAGCATGCATGATATTTCCCCATTATACTGTCATAGCCTCCGAATATTTCCATCTCAGTGGCATCTTGAAGCAGATATGATTTCAGTGTGTTTGGAAATTCTCAACAAATTTCCCTGAACTCATCCAGCCTCCCTGAACTTAGGTCAGCTTGGACTACTACAACCGTGTTAATAACCTGGGGTTTTTTTCCCCCGAATCTGGCTCTTACTAGCATTGTTTGATGTCCTGCAGTTTTACTGTTGGAAGAGATATTTAAATCACATCCACCACTACTCACTCTTTCTGTGCGACTCATGAGTTTATAGACCTCTACTACATCAGCCTGAGTCATCTCTTTCCCAAGCTGAAAAATCTAAGTTTACTTAATTTTTTGTCATGCAGAAGGCATTCTGTATCTCCTGCCATCCCTGTAGCTCTTCTCTGAACCCTTTCCAGTTCTGATACACTCTTTTTCAGATGACAGGATGAGAGTGGCATGCAGTATTCAAGGTGTGGGCAAACAAGCGTGTGATACTGCTCCCTGTTTTATTAAAAATTCCTTACCTTCTTATCTGCATTGCATTTCCATCTCCCTAGAACGGGACTCATTGTTGCTTACTTCATCAGACAGCTGGAGATAGGGACCTGATGATTTATTCTTCTTCCTATTTAGGCCTGGAATTTCAGCCTGTACAAACTTGGTGTTACTCATCGAGGCAGTTAATTTGTTAATTTCTTAATCTACCTTTATGTTAGGTTCTCATTAACCTCAATATTACTGCAGTGCCAGAAGAATTAATATGTTTTCAGGTATATTTTGTACCACCATGTACCGTGGTGATATTTCTTCCAGCAAGGCCCCAGCATACCCAGTGTCAATATTCTCATGAAGGGCTATGTACTCCATTTTTCTCATCTTCTTTATTAGAGTCCTTGCAATCCTCTGGAAGCATGCATATCGCTCTTTTGGTTCCTGGCAGTCTAAATGACAGTTTTCCATTTCTTATGTGGCTATTGATCCTCTGATGTGTCTCCTATTTGAATACAGAATCCAGAACAGAAGAATTGTCTTAGACCATGAGCTCTTCCATACCCACCAGCTTCCTTTAATGCTCTTGAGTTTAAAAACTCATTCACAACCTTCTTATTTTAAGTGCTTGAAGTGTGGTTTCTTTAATGCCTGTACAAAGCCCGTATGTCTGTATATGTCTCCCATATAACAGAAGGATCCCCTATTCCTATCATCCTGAGTCCCTGCTCGCCTACAGTCTTTTCTGCTGGACATTACGACTCTGCCTTTTGGCTTCTCTCTCCAGCCCTGCACAGAGCACTGTAAACGTTTCTGAGACTACTGCCATGGAAGCTTTGCTGTTTTTAAGGTGCCTAGACTTAGCCTCCAAAATTTCTGTCCTGCCCCTGCTTTTGCCCTTGGTGCCTGTTTGGACTAGGACTCCAAGATACTGCCTGGTGCATCTTACGAGCCAGCCCAGACTCCTAGGGAGATCTGCCACCTTTGCAGCCCTCCCCAGACTGCTCCCAGCTGCTGGTCACACCTGCCTCTCAAAGGCAGAGTGGGACCTCATCTCTGCTGTAGCTCTGCATGTGCACTCGCTCCCCAGCAACCTTTGGGATCCAAAGCTTTGCACGAGAGTCCAAAATGCTGGAGTCACTGTGATGGCAACAGACCAAAAAACCTGCTCTGCAAGAAGGGAGAAGTTTAACAATGTTCTCCTTTTTCCCTAACGAGCCTGGAGACCCCATGAACTCTCCCCACTGCCCACAGAGCCCCCTGCATCGCTAGCAACCCAATTAGTCCCTTCGCTTTCAAAAAGGGCACAGACTTTTGAGCCATGCCAGATGCAGGACACTGGGCCCTGTAAGAGCTGGAGCATAGGCAGGCCCAAGATGTCTTGTTTCCTTTGCGTTACTTACAGTTATAAATCTGAGAGCATAAACTCTGCAAGGCTAAACAATATCTTGTCCCATGACTTATTAAAGTTGAATGACACGCGGTCTTGTTCTTTTGCCATGCTGTTTCACAGAGCTCCGTCTCACACCAGTTGGCGAAAACTTATTTTAAGATGAAAAGCTTTTGGAAAGAGAACAGCACATTCTGAGCACATAACAAGTGCTCTGAGGCAAGAAAGGCCTTCTCTTATTTTTAAAGTTAAGCTCATTAGGGATTGGGCTCGTGTTTTGTAAGTGATGTTGCAATGGCAACAAAGCTGGCTCCGTAATCGCTCTAGGTGGAACAGACTCACCTTCTCACATCTCCCTCCTGCATACTCCTCTCCCTGCCGAGATACTCTGTTCCTCTTGCCTTCAAACCTACTGACAAATCTGCAGACTGTGTATCCCCTCTAACTCTGCCCAGGAGAGTTGTGTCTGACTGACTGGCTGATGATCACAGACCACTTTCAGTCTCTCTCCCTGAGTGTATGGTGGTCTTCTGCTAAAGCAGTGGAGCAGATAAAACATCCTCTAGAAGCTGTTTGCAGCTGTGTTCTGTATATCTGCAGCTGTGTTTGTCATAATCTCTGCTTCCACTGCTTTCCAGTATTACAGCATTCTGGTTCACAAAAAGCAAAACCACTGACAGTTCTGCTCATATTCTTTTATCTCTTTACTGGATTTCCTTCTTGCCCTTTTCTCCAAGGCCATTTAAAATTCTGTCCCTCCTAATTTTTTCCTTTTGCATCACAAATCACAGCTTCAGTCTTTTCCCAGTTCAGGTCAATCACCCTCCATTCCCCAAACCACTTCTTTTAATCCACAGTCCTCATCTCCTTCAGGCTTCTTCTCAAGTTTGCCATTTGCATCAAACCCTAGGGAAGAACAAGGAGATCATGATATTTTAAAAGTCAAACAACTTCACAAGGATGTGTAGAGCAGAGTTAAATCATCCTTGGCCCCCTTTGGAGAAATAGGTACAAAGGAGCATCATGTGAAACATGCTGTCACTCCTTGCTTTCCTGCCTCATCCCTTGTTTGCTGCTTCTCCTCAAAGCTGCACAGCTTTGAGAGCTTATGTGCTCCAGCATGCCTGGGTAGACCCCAACACGCAGCGATAGTCTGTGTTCAAGGAGAACGGATAATCCCAAGAAGAATGAAAGCTGGAGGCTTTTCTCTGGTGGTAGTACTTTCTGTGAATTATTTTGCCTTGTTCTGCTGTTTCCATGTGGAATGACAAAGGTAACACTGTTATGGTCTGCATTATATTTGTTTGCGTTTGTACCTACTCATTTACTACTTCTGTATTTTCCACTGCACAGAGGACAGGGTTTCTTCCCCTTTTAACTAGTAAATAAAAAAGAAATGACAGATTAGTTTCTCTACTTTGTCATCTTTCTCTCGGATGGAGGACTAGCTTTCATTTTGCACAAATTCAAATAGTTTTGTTGATTAAACTCACAAAGTGACTGAGCAGCCAATTACTTTTCTAGACCCCAGTGTTTGAGATGTAGCATTTCAAAAGTCTTCCTCGCTGCACCATCACACCTTTTACAAGGCTGTGAAAAATAATGACAATAAATATGTTGTGTGTCTAGGGAAAAATACTGACTGTGGGGTCAAAAAGGACATTGACTGTGACATCATGAGAAAAATATACTTAAACATTTTGTTCCAGGCAGAAAAAAGCGAGAAGTCTTGGCTTGAACTGATGGTGAAAGTTGCCTTGCTGGAGCAATTTGCCTTTGTCCATGCTACTGTTAAGTACATATGTATGTGTATAGAAATGTTCCCGTGAGAAAAAAATTCAATTTGGTAATGACAAAGGGGCAGCATCATATTCTGTGCTGGATTAAAATATTTTACATTAGCCAGATCAAAGTAAAAATTTCAATAACAACTGACAAATTATTTCCTCCAGCTGGGCAGAAGAGAATGAAAAGGAAAACAGAAAAAGGAAGAGAAAAAGCCACAGAGACAATTAAAAGTAAAAGAGGAGAAGGCGGCAGCCAAAACAGGGCACAGATTTTATCAGATGGGCATACAGAGAAGCTGGCTGGCATGACGGTGCATTAGGAGCTGGAGAACAAAATCTTGATGCTGTTAACACTCTGCTTTGCTTTGATGCGGTCACTAGCATCCTACCTAAGAGAAAAGACACTGTGTGCAAGTGCCACACCATTTTATGAGCACTTGACACAAAGCATTAATCATTTTTCCTCACTAGAAGCAGCTTGCCAAGTATTGTTCTCTGTTCTGCGGGTGAATTCAATGAGCACTGCACCTACCTAATAGAGACTGAAAGCTGGCCCAGGGTTTCACTTTGAAGGCATTTTGCTGGAGCTTTCCTGTCATAATGCATTCATTTCTATAGGATTTGAAATCTTTAGCTCCTTAAAGAGCTACATGGGGACACAGATATGTGGGGGTCACTCCATGCAGTTCAGCGTCCTGCCTCCAACAGCCTCCATTTACCATCACTCCAGGAAAAGATGGAAACCACCCAGACAACTGCATAAAGCTCTTGTGGGGGGAAATGCCTTCCTGGTTCCTGCAGAGATCAGCATGTGCCCCGAAGCATGAGATTTGATTACCTTACTCCAGAACATAAAACTTCTAATGCTATTAGAAAGCCTTCAGGCTATTAGGCATTTTCTTGAAATACAGCTACCATGTCTAGCTTGATGACCCCCTATAGAACAGGCCATGTGCCTGGTATTTCCTTGTACTAATCACCAATCATTAATATCATCGCATGAGCCCTGTTCATAAGCAAATGTCCATTTGCAAGAAGCCAAGGGCCAGCCAGTCTTAGCTTCCACCAGAAAAGAAAAGGTCAGTCTCGGATTCGGGACTAATAGGACAACTTGCTTACAAGAAAGGTCTATTCCTCCACTTCCTACGAGCATCTGTGCACACACGCCAGTCTGGGACCCCAAAACTTCTCTATAGCAGTGACATCCTCAGAGGAAGCACGCACCTGCCAGTGCAAAGTGGGTCAGCAGTCCAACCATTAGCATTTCGCCCAGAGGCTTATTCTCAACCTCGTGGTGCACGTGCTGTTTCCCCCAGGGGCTTGGATAGAAAAACGCCCTATGAAGTAACCGTGGTTTGAAGAATCTCAGGTCTGAGCTATTCTGGGAGGAAAAGAAGGAGAAAGAAAGACAGACAAAGTAAGATAGTTTACTATTGGCTAAGCCTGAGATCTCTTGCAGTAAAACTGACAGGCAAACTGCGTACCTATAGGCAAACAATGTTATGTCATTTGCTTGACCTGCACCATAACCACAGATCACTCCAAATAGTCTAGGGAAAAGGTAAATCTTTTTCTAGCCCCATCTCCTGCAGATCATTCAGCTGTGACCTTCCCCCAGAAGAGACAAAATGCTCTTCTTTGGATCCCTTCATACCCAGAGATTTGCTGGCAGTAAGGGCCTCTGCATCTCACCTGACCAGATCTGACCTGGTAGCATCACAGTCAAAACCCTTGCCATCCTAAATGAAACCAGGATTTCATTGCCTTGCCCTGCAAAAGCTTCAGGTTCTGCAATTTCTCTACAGTAAGAGCTGTGACTCTCAGAAAGCTTTGCTCTGGAGTTACTCTTTAGACATTTTTCCACCATATGCTAACAGGCTTTACAGGCAGTATAGTCAGCTGGATTATACCGAACGGTGCTGGGCCACACACAACAGACTCTTTTCCTCCTCCATACAGGTCTTTAACAGATGAAACAGCGTACAGAAGGATGCAGCATTCTCCTCATACAGGGATAAGGGGACATACATACAGAGATGTGTATATATTTAATGTTACCAAAAGATCTGAAAATAAAACTAACTACCTCTGTGTTGAATAATTGTGTAGATAGCACAGAAGAGCTGAGAGAAGACAAGCAATGATCTCTGCCATACCATATAGCAATGATCTCCTCTCTGATTAGAGATATAGATGAGTAGAGAAGGGATTTAAAGCCTTACAGTTGCCAGAAAGAATAACCATATGCTCTGTTTTTCAAGTTGTGCTGGAAGGTGTCAACATATAAATATATTTAAAATAATAAACATATAGCTGAATATATATAGCTCAACATAAATATTTCACGATTTCAGAAAAAGTATAAAGAATTGAGACAAAAATGACCAGCACTACATGGGTGAAACATTGATATCAGAATGAGAGGAAAACCTCAGTATCCTCCTTCTCACAAAATGGCTGGAATTAGAATTAGGGGAGGTTTGTGGTTCTGCTTAGTGTCTGTGTCTGCTTCGTTCCTTATGTTATCAAATCTTAATTTGATTTGAATTTTGTGTTGAAATAAAGGCAAGAACTCAAAACTAAATTAAGCTGGAATAGCAAGTTTTGCCCAATTTTAAGATGACATCACCTGTTTTTACAGGATTTCTACCTGAAAACACTTTTCACCCGTGCATAGATAATGAAGGAGTTCAAATGCGCTACAAAATGAGATCTAGATTTTTAACCTTCTTTTGTCTTCAAAGCTTAAGAGAATTTGGAGCAAGGCTTTGCATTTTGACACAACCAATTTAAATGGCTGCAGATGTTTGTGAATCTTTGAATGCATCTGCACTACGAAATTTGCTCCGTAACAGGACACCAGACAAATTTTAATCTCCCTCCAGTCTTTGGAGGGACCATTCTGAACCCTTTAGGCTTGAATCAATTGCCACTAGGCTCAGGGCAGAACTATGTCTTTCAGAAAATACGGATCTATTCACATGCAATGTTTTTTTGTATGAACCGAAGAGGTGCACTTTTTCTTTCTGACAAACTTTTTTCTGACATCTCATTTATGCACTTTCAATATTAAACTGGGGAAATCTGTCAGAAATTAACTTCTGCAAAGAGGAGATCTGGCAAAAGCCAAATTAGAAAAGTGTCTTATGTCTATGTAATAATCAGTTTTCCATTTAATTAGAGAACACAGTACAGGATAAGTAGGGAAATGATAGTGGTACTTTAAAGTAAGCATCTTACGAACATTCTGTGACTTGAATTCCCTGCTATACATATAAAATAAGCCAACTGATTGTTAAAAGCATGTTTACTGAGGATTAGCATTCATGTAAAGGATGCATGCTTCCTAAGCCTCGGCAAATCTGTTTTTAATGATCAACTGGCATGCAATTAGCCAAGAATAATGAACCTTTAAGATCTACATTAAAAGTGTATTGGAGACATTTGTTTCAAACTGTCACTGAAATATTTCTTAGCTAATGGCATCAACATTTTTATTCAGAAATATAGAAATAATCACAGGCTCTTATTTTTATGAAGAAGACCTGATGGGAATAATTAAGTATGTCATTTTAGATTAATCCCTTCTGTTTCTTAGAAGATGAAAATGGGTTCCTCTTCACATTTGCATTCATTAAAACCCATAAGCATTGTCTCCTGTTCATGCCAGCATTCTAATGACTTCTTAAAGTTAACAACATTAAGGTTTGAGAAGAAAAGCATTAATTAAAATAACTCTGTTCTCATAAATTTTCTCACCGTAGCAGCTCACCAAAAACTTTGCAGGTGACATTGGTAGGTAGGAAACAGCTGTCACTCTGAAGTTGTCACTGCTGCAGAATAGTTTATGGTTGCACTGCACCAGCAAAACTGAGCATTAATTTTTTAAGGCAAGCAACTGAAGAATAACTTGTCCCGTTGAAATATCACCTCTCCTGCCAGTAGTTGTTGCCGAGTTTGGGTCAAGCTGTGGGAAACTTTGGGCCGGTTCTGTTCTGCTACTCACACTACATTGGTGCTAGCCGCTCTAGCACTTACGTTCAGCCCCCGGGTCCCAGGGACTACTTTCCGACAACAGCAGTGCACTTACTTACATTAGATAATCACAAACTGATCCTTATGCTGGTTCACTCAAAAAGCCCCATGACCACAGTGCTTGGGTATGTTTTGTTATTTGCAAAAGCCCACTGTCTTAACTCTGACTAGAGGCAATCATTTCCATTCCTACCTATGTGGACCCAGGATCAGGACCTATATTTATCAGTTTGCTGATAGATTTGGATAGGTACTTGACAAGAGAAAGTAAAAGAATTATTTAAATGAAATTAACTGTTTCTTATCCTCCTGTATTTCTAAGTTATACCTCATATCCATGGACTCTAAATCCCACAAAACAAACAAAAACAGTCAGAAAACTATCTTTGGGGAATTCTTTGGGGCAAGAAATACACTTCCAGAGGCATGTCAAGAAATGAATACTAAGTGTTAACAGTTACTGTATTAGTCTGTGCTAACTAGTGGGTTGATTTTTTTTTTTTTAAGAGGCTGCAGCTCTCTGCTTCCTGAGAAACAATAAAGCCTTGGATTACTCAACAGGAAACCCTAATTTTTCAGAAGAATTTATTATTTCAATCATTCTTTTACACCACTTCTTCTGGAAAACCTGAGGAGAGGGGAGCAGTTTCTCCCAACAAGGTTGCAAGGATTTGTTCATCTGTTCCTGATGAAGTAATCCTCTTCTGGAGTTCCACAGCACTTATTCTTGTGCTCAGACTGAGCTTCCTCATGATGAGAATAAACAAATAAATAAAAGCAAGTCCTCTTGCCATGTAACTTAATGATCCCTTTCAGAGGTCTTAGTTTAAAAAGCAGTGTGGCCCCCATTACAGTAAATAGCTAGGAACTTCACAATTTGAATTCACATAAACTCATGCAATGGAAATCCTATGCTTCACATTTAACAGATGTGAAACTGAAGCACAGACATTGAGGCGAATGCAGCATGTTATGGCTCTGCGGCTCAGTGATTTGTGCAAGACAACACAGGAAGTCTGTGACAGAGATTTTAATTTAGGTTTCCTAGATTTGTGGCTATCATCCTGACCATCCTCCTGCCTTTTTCCTCTCACTGGTAATATCACCAGAGTGATCATTACCAAGTGTCAAACATGTATTTGGAAAGGAAGTGGGAGGTAGTTGCTAAGGCTAAAAAGAAAGTCTATGTTTTAGAAAGAAAACAAGCCCTGTACTCTCCAGCTGGCACCCACAGCTGGAAAATGAGCTTTGCTTTCTGGTCAGGGTGCAATTAAAAATGCTTTTTGTTGTGGACATATGCAAAATATGCATAGACGAGAACTGTCACAAGCTAGGCAATAAAATAACCAAGCAGCCAATACCACTGAGCCTTGAATACCCTGAAAATTGCTTTCTCTAGAGAAAGGACTGAGGAAGTGTGAGGACTTTTCCACTGCTGTCAGTTGTCTCCTTTTTCTGTGTGCAGAAAGGAGGTGTCCCCTTGCTGTGCTCTTGGTCTCGTGACCTGAGAGAGAAACCCTCCTCGCCTAGGTGGCACCGCGGCTGGCCTTCGGAACGTAAAGCTTTCTGCATAAAACATCCATGTTAATTTCATAACACAACATTGCTGTGGAGAGACATGCTGAGATTGGAAATTGTGCTTATGAAGTAGCCTTGCATTCCTGTGCATCTCTGGCATGCCATAACCCTACTCAGTCTGCTGCCTCCAGCAAAACAATGCGGTTTTATAGAAAATGCCCCTAGCCACGACTGCAGTTGAGGGTCTGTTGTTTTGAAGTGACCTTAGACATAGGCCACATCCATTCACAGGGCAAAGGAGTCCTCTTTATTATCTCCTCCAGAGAGAAGCACAGCATGTGAGAAGGCAAAACTGTACAGTTATCACTGACGAATATACAGTAAAGAGGCAAGACTGCTGTAAAACTCTGCTTTTCTTTTCAGTAGTGGAATGAAACTCTGCGATAAGGCTGAGAAAAGTAATCCTCTGAAACTTATCAGGAAGTGATTGTTGGTTTTTTTGTTGTCACACACAGACAACTTTGCCAGCACAGTGAGAATCCAAGAGAACTTAGTGTCCCTGTTTGGGCTGAAAATGGCCATGGTAAACAACTGGAGGGTGCTGATAGCATATTGCCCTACATGCATTCTCCACAATATCCTTGCATTGCTCATTTTAAAAGAAGAAAAACATTTCCTGCCTGGATACATAACAGGGGAGGGCAAATGTTCTGGAATGACCTGAGACAAAGGCAGGGGTTTTGTTTTCTTTTCTTTTGTTTTAATGAGACTCGGAGAATAATAATGGTTCAGGATACCAGCAAATAGCCCACTTGGGCTTTTGCCCTAGTTCTCAGAAGGAAGAAAAACAACCTCCCTGCACTGCTGACATTTTTTCCCTATATCTATCTTGCATCTCAACCGGGAAGGCCTGCTGATACTGGGAGGGTGGTATTGCTCATGCTAGATTTTTCATAAAAAGGCCTTCAAGTATTATAATTTCTTCTTTATGTTAAGAATGATGCAGTTGCCTTTTCTCAAGATGCTTCTCCATTGCATAGCAGCAACGGTAATGAGTGTAGTAGCCAGGTGTAGAGCTGACCTTTTCATCGGGACTGAAACAAACACACAAAAAAGTAAAAATAACCCCCACACTCAGAAACTTTTATTCTAATACTTTTTAATTATTTCACATAAGAAACTAATTGGTGTTTGAAAATGCCCTATTTATTCAATTAAAGTATTTTAAGGTATCTTGAGTAACATATTAACTCATCAAAGTCAGAACCAGAGAAATCCAAGATTTGGAGAATCTGCTGGATTTTCCCATCAGAAGCACAAGGCCTGGCTTTGAACTTTCACTAGTATTTCATTATTTTTGCTCAGCTGGCTTGCAGAGAACTCTTAACACCACTGTTAAGTGCAATAGGATCCAGGGTCAATGTTTTGATTACATTGAAAAATAATTTCTTGTGTAACAGAAGAATATATACAAAGATATCCAACTCCTGCTTCTCAGCCCAATCTTCCGTAGGGTATAATATCAATAGTCAGAACAAGTTTCCACTTTCCTCAGCTCTTAGTTCCGAGGAGAAGTAAAAGCAAGAGGTACATGTGGGATGATTCTGCTTTCACATCACCGAAAATCAGGACTAGTTCCAGAAAGATCAAGTGAGCTGTACTAGCATAACATTAGCATAAGTGAGAACACAAGTGATATGTAATACTGCTGTAACTGTTGGCAGTAAGAGTTCTGCCCTCTTGTGTATTTGTTCTTGTAATTTTGACTGTCTGCCTAGTATCTTTTCACATGCTGAATTTCATAGTTATGTTAGCCCCCGTTTATTTCTTTTTGTCTGGTGACACCCACTCTCAGACATTTTCTTTCAGGTTCTCCTGATAAGGTTAGGAAATCTTGGTAGATCATGAACTTTGAACAGTGTTTTAACATTGAAAGTAGACTGACTTTTTCTCCTTCTTTAGGCCAAAATTGCAATCTTTGCTATAAATCTCTGGATGATTTCATTTTAAAAGTCTTGATAAACAAATGTGAACACTTATATTTCTCTGTTCAACTCTCCACTTAAATTTTCAGGAGTCTCTTTGCTCCCCACCTTTTTTAGCACAGAGAGCACTTTGTTACTAATATATTGTGCAGTACATGCAGTATTGTCTCTTCCTTCAAAACCTTTTGCATCATCTCATCTCTAATACTCAAGTATTATCCAGATCTGGAGTAGGACTCATCTCACATAACCATACCAAAGTTATGGCATCTGGTCAAGTAATTCCTCTGGTTTCTTCTGTAGTTAAAAGAGAGAAACCATTACGTCAAGATACAAGTCTTTCCACCTTAAGATCAGTGAGCTGAATTGTCTTACATCAGTTAGAGCTTTACCCTAGACAGCTAGCATGGACTAGGTTTCAGCTTTCAAGTGGCAATGGTTAAATGAGATGAATCTGTATTCTGGTCACAGAAGTTCAGGTCCCCAAGCATACAGTGAATGGAAAATGATAACACTAGAAATAGTGTTTTCAAGCAGAGAGATGATAAATTTCACCACAGATTCTTATCATACCATTTGAAAATATCTCCAGGGCTAATGTGATAAGGCTAAGGGCAGCAGAAATTTCATTAAAGCATCTTTTTACAGTGTGCACAGGTAAGAGTCTAAGTTTATTGTGCACAAGTACAGCCACTTTTATAGGTATAGTGACTACATTCAAGTGAAGATGAAGTACACAAAGACTTCTCAAAAGATCAGGAGTGCTAAAAAATTTACACAGAAGGTAAGTTAGCATGGTTTGGTTGGTTTGGCAAGACAACGCACAGGGAGTATTTTTCCATTTTTTACAAATACAATGCAGGGCAAGAAAATAAAAATAAAAAACAAGGAAGAAGATTGAAATTAAAAAGCAGCACTGACAGAAGACTAGTTGGAAACACAGGGACCGCAGACACACTTAGGACGGTTGTCAGAACAGCGCTGTAGGAGCCAAGCAGCAGCGTGGCTTTGTGGATGTGTGATCAACTCTTGGCTTTATGTGTGATCCCAGGAGAGAGGCTGAGAGCCCTCCATTCAACAGAAAGTAGGTTGGAATAGAGGGTGCTAGGTCTTTTGAAAGAGTTACTGCGGATACATCTATTTACATAGTACTCAAGCCCCTTTTTGGTACTGACACAACACTTATCGCTGCTAAAAACAGATTTCTTACAATGGTTAAAGAGTGAAAAAATAACACTGCTTGTCACTTCTCCATCCAGTCCATGCTTCCTTCTTTTTAAAGTGAAGATTTTGCTAACTGCTGCCACATGTAGTTTTAATACACGAACAAATGTCTCAGAAAAGTATCTAACAAACATTAACAGTTACTTTAGTTTGCAATTTAAATCCAATGTCACTCTTCCAAGATATGAAGAAACACTTCCATGACAACCTTCTGCTCAAACTACTGGTAGGAAGGTCATAACCCCTTGAAAAAGAGTGTGAAACTGGAAATACTGGCAACCATTTCAGCAGAAGATCCCCACTCTACACTGCTATAAGAAGGATATGGAAAGAACGATACTTACGACATCAGCTATCACTTTCTTCAGGAGCTTAAAATTTTTTCCATAAAGTATTTTTATCATCTTACCAATGCTGTAAAAAATCTTGTTGCATCCCTAAATGTGGGCCAGATTAGGCAGCCAAAAAGGAATTAAAGCACCATTCCTTTAAACAGAACTTTCTGGTGCAAGTAAGCACTTTTTGGATGTAGCAAGTGCTGTAGAATCTGACCCATTATTAATAGACACCAGTGGTATGCTCTCCATTTATGACTTTATGCTCCATTTAGAATAAACAGTACTGAGGAGTGGTTTGAAGTACATGAACGCTATGTAGAAGTGTTTATTCCGTGTCAGCACCCTATTAACAAAACTCCATTTGGTATCAGTGGACATTTTACCCTTCAAGTGACCACTTAAGGGGAAAAGATGTTAGAGACAATTACAGATTCTCTTCTGTTATTTTTCTTCCAAAAGGAAAATGTGTTTTGATACAGAACTCAACCCAGCCAAAAATACTTGCTTGCTAAAGGTCATAGGTCAAAATAAAAATAATCCTGCAAGGGAGCAGGAGTGGGAAGGCTAGGGATAAGAGGAATAGATGCGGGTGTGGACTAAGGCACAGGACACAGGCAGTGTGAATGGATCAGACTGGACATTAGATCCAAAAGCAGAACTAAGTTCTGAAAGGATAGGTATTGCAACATTCAATTTTTCTGGCTGTGCCCAAAAGCTTAGATCTCCAGTTTCCTTTGTACTACCTCAGCAGTACTACCTCTGCCTCAGCAGAGCTGGGAACCTGGAACTTGAACACTAACCACCGGCACTCCATCACTCGCAGCTGCCTAGAGCCAGTCAGATGGGACAGACTGAGCCTTGGTACCTGCTTTCCTCACATTTTCAGTTGATGCCCAAAGAAGGGTGAGTCACTTTATGCAAACATTGGGTAAAACAGAAACTGCCCTGCAATCTGCTAACCCTAAGTCATGCTCCCTCTCCCTCTCTTCTTGGCCCAGCGAGTGCTGGATTCCTCATTGCATAAGGTTTCCTCTTTAACAGAAGCTGTGGAAAACAAGTTTTCCAAAAGCCAGATGATTAAGAAATTCTTCAAGGACATCTGAAAGCAGACGTCCCACAGACTGGGCAACTGTATTACTAGATTAAGTAACTTCTTGAGGACTAAGTAAGGCAGGGTAAATCCTACCCTAAGTGCCCATCACAGTATAAGATATTGCTTAAAATCAGAACTGGACACTGCACCCCTGACTCAGAACTAGCTGGCATCCAGACTCCTGAAGCTCAGAGACGACTAGATTTGAAAGACTTTTAATTAGCTCTTTGTTTGTTTATTTTTATAAACAGTGATCTCTACTCAGAGATCCACAAAAGTATCAGCACAGCACTTTGAGCCCTTTCATGCCCATTCACCACAGGAACAGATCAATATTTAGCTCTTTTTATAACACACTTTTTATATCATGTCTTTTTGCATTTGGGGCCCAGTAACAGAGATACTATTTCAGGCCATGGAGTACATATTCCCTTTGAATAGCTCGCATCCTCAGAAAGGCCAAAAGCAAGCAAGCAACAAGAAGGGCCAGACCCTCACTGCCAGCCAACCACATTGGACTTCTGCTCAGCAGTGAGGACTGGTACTGACAAAGTGTGAGAGCTTTCTCCTAAATACACCCAGTATTTTGGAAGCTTTCTACAGGCTACCAGTGGACCTCAGGTGTCCTTTCCCTGGGCAGAATGGACTCACCACCTCAGGAAGCTGTCCTCACAGCAACCTGAGGGGGCCTGAGCACCATATGCAAAAGGGCTGCCCCTTCTCCCTCTGGTGCATCCTAGGTGCAGCCTAGGATGGTGTTATCAGCCCAAACTTGTTTCTTATGATACCTGTCATGCACATGATGGTTCCAAAGACAAATGTATGCTTAGGAACTTCTCTGTCCTCATGAGGCTCAGAAAGTTAAATTCCTTAGAGCTCAATCCAGCTGCATTTCAGTCAACCAGAAGATTCCCATTGGCCACAGTCAGGACTGAACTAACAGCGATGCTTGCTGCCAAGAGCAGCATTTCCTTTAACAGCTGCTGGGTAACCTGGAAGCTTTCGATCATGGGAAGCAACTGGAAGCTGTAACGCTGTATGCCGTAAGCATCCCCAGGAATTTGCTTAGGAAAAGGAAGCTGAGAATATAAAAAAATTCCTTTGTTTTAGTCTTCAAGTATCATAACAGATTAACTCTCTCTTATGATATTTAATCTCACTTTTCCCAGCAAAGTAATTTTGTGAGGATTTTTTGTGTATAATCTATCTGTTATATTCTGCACTTTGCCTCTCACTAAATCTCTCTCCCTCCTGTTAAAATGAATAAAAAATATATCCTGTTCTGAGCTATTGTCCCATCTCAAGGTACAGCACTTCTGTGACTTGGAAAGTATTACATCCCACTGGTTTTATGGTGGTATCTGGCTCTTATGGAGATGTGGTTCCTACTCACTCAGCTTTCTTTGGACTGCTGCATGCATGCTAAAGGACGTTATTACAGCAAAAATGATAACATCCTAGACAAACTGCAGCTTGGAGCTTAAAAAATCCTGTGAAGACACACAGCCTAACACTGTTTCTGTGGCTCATGCTGTCTCAGATGCAGTTTCTGAGAAGACCCAACCCTATATGGATCACACTTTTCCATGGCCTACCCCTGTCCTGCATTAAACAAACAGAGAAAACATCTAGACCCACCTTGAGAACTGGGGTTGAAGAGGAATAAAGGTAGCAAAGACTTTCCACAGAAAATTTGGTAATAAATTAACAAAAGATATTAAAATATTAAAATATTTCAGCCCTCACTGGAAAGAGAAATGGTACCATAATACCTTAAACATGTTATAGTTGGTGGGCTTTATGCTCAGATTTCCCTCTTTAGGCATAGCTCTCTGGTTAAACCACATTTTCCAGGGCACACCACAGCCTCCTCACTTAGAGAGGAGATCTGGTTCATTACAGGAGCCAGAGGTTGACACAGGAGTGTGCCCTTTCATCAGAAAATTTGAACACAGTTTCAACTATACTGCTGTGCCCCAAACTAATTTGTTTTGACTCTTGGCATTCCGCTTTTCCACAGTTAACAACCTACATGGATAGATAGACAGGCAGGTAGGTAGACAGGCAGGCAGACAGACAGATATATTTTCTACCAAAGGCAAATATTTTCTCATGTATTGTTTTTGAAAAGGCAGTTTTCAAATATCTATAAAAAGTCTGATTATCAGAGAATAAGCAAAATTTGAAATCAGCAGCAATTAAAAGTCAAATTACAATGTACAAATTCACAATCCATCTACAGCTCTGTGGTTAGGGCCATATCTGGCTGTTCATGCTGCAATTAGAAAAGCTGCTGTGAGCCTGAGACATGGTCCCGCAGGGCTAAGAGGACACTGAATGCTGTTTGCCATAGGAGCAGCAGACATGCCTGAGTTCATAGTCCTCAAGGTGCATTTGATGTCTTGCTATGGAAATGTCTTTTTGGCCCGCAATAACACATAACAAATAAATAATAACAATAAAACAAATAGCATACCACATGCCATTCTCCTTGGCCAACTATACTGACAAGGGGTCTTCTTGTGACCTTTTCACAGGACATGTTTGAACACCATACCACGTTGCTATTATGCCTGTACAGCTTTCAGATCAGAACTGGCTGGGCAGCTTGGAGGACAGAAACAATTATTCAAGTCTAACCTGTATGCATTTAGAAAAAGATGCCCTTGTATCTTTCCTGGATGTTTTATGCAGGCAACACCTGAAGTGATGTAGAATCAACTATGTGGAAAGAAAAGAGAATTTCACTTCAGAGCTCATACTCTCGACAGGTGGGAATGAGTCCTTCTTCTCTTGTCTCTTTATTTCTTTTTTTGAAAATGTAATTATTGTCTGGGAAATCTGACTCCAGTTAGCCACCTGCCAAGTACTGACTCACATCTGTGTACAAGATGTTCCCAGCTCTTGTGCATGTATTTCTATCTATTTGCAGAATGTATCGGATCAGCTGCTTTCTGCATGCACAGAAAGAAAGGGGAAAGAACCCCCAGCATAACCAAAGGGTTGGGTTCTGGGGTTTCTTTCCCCCCTACTTGCTCCTGCTTGCATTTTCCACTCTCAATGCCTTTTGACAGAATTGCTTCGTGTGGCTCCGAAGCATTGTCAGGGACTCCCAGGCACCACTATGTCAAATGGCAAATCTCCAGTCCTTGTTTTTGATAAGATGCTGACCAACTAGTCTACTATGAATATATGGTGTCTTGATAACAAGTCGGCTAAAATGGCTTAGTTCCTATTCCTGAATTACCAGGTCAGAGCATTTCTCTAGTGATGGCAGCATTCAAATGTGATAACATTGATGGTATCAGCCTTGCATTGATGTCACCTTCCAGCACACTCAGTGACATCTGGGCATTCCTGAAATTAATTTGGTCTCGTGTGTGTGTGTGTGTGTAGACACTGACAGAGAACAAGGGAGAAAGAGACAGTTACTGTTTTACACTTAGTATGGTTCCTGAAAAGGCTTGACTGCTAATAAACACTAAACATCACTCATAATTAATCACTTAGATTGGCCTTGCACTTGAATTTGGTTCAATCTCCCATCAGGGCACTTAGTACACCTGAGGGATGCCCTGAGGGGAAGAGGAGGACTGCAGGGAATCACTGCCTGGTGCAGACAGAGCAGGGCAGTTGTTGCCTAATATCTACCACTGGATAACAGTCAAGCAACCTCTCTTAAATGTTAGACTAGCCCGTCAGTAATTTATGCAGACTAGGAAAGAAATTCCTGCTGAACTTTGCAATTTGTTTCCTGTTAGTCCATTGCTGGCCTACCTGTTGGTTGTTCTTGCAGTCTAGCGCTCAAGGAAACCTGAAGTTACACTGTCAGGACTTGCAGCCTTTCATCTGGTGAGCTGCAAAAGACCCTGGAATTTTCTGTAAGCTGGAAATAGCTGGAAATTGCATGTTTTATGCCGCCTTCTGAGAGCAATTCAGAGTCCGTCCTGTCTTCAGAACGGTGTTTCATCTGAGGAGCTGTCTTTCACCAGTAAGAGAACTTATTGTACCTGGGTCTCCAATTATTTTAATTTTCATTCTACAGAAACAAGATGGAAAGGAAAGAAAAGGAAAGGAAAGGAAAGGAAAGGAAAGGAAAGAAAAGAAAAGAAAAGAAAAGAAAAGAAAAGAAAAGGAAAGGAAAGGAAAGGAAAGGAAAGAAAAGAAAAGAAAAGAAAAGAAAAGAAAAGAAAAG
>WAAD01018374.1:0-11428 GCA_013389945.1 Fregata magnificens | reverse complement strand
AAAGGAAAGGAAAGGAAAGGAAAGGAAAGGAAAGGAAAGGAAAGGAAAGGAAAGGAAAGGAAAGGAAAGGAAAGGAAAGGAAAGGAAAGGAAAGAAAAGAAAAGAAAAGGAAAGAAAAGGAAAGAAAAGACACTTGGGCTGCTTTATATAGCATTCTGCCAAATAATGAAGTTCTTCCAGAGGAAAGAACTTCTGCTGACTACATCGAAAGAAAGTACAAACTCCTTTGTGCTAAGTGAAAAGCTATCTACAGTATTTTACCATATTTTTAATGTTTGTGTCATGGCAGATCTTACCTGCAAATTACGTACATGATCAAGTTGACTAGTTTCCGTAAATATAATGTACATGATGTGTTAACAGTTTGTTAACATTCAGGTATTTCACTTTCAGAAGCAAAGATGCAATAGATTGGGCTCCAGTAGCCTTGTACAAATAACACTTCCAGTGGGTGAACAGAAACATTACCAAACTGTATTAGCTGGTTGTCTATCTTCCTTTTATCCACCTTGCTGCAAAGAAGAATGCTCAAAATTGCACTGGACAACTGAAAAACAATGTCTCAGTTACTTTTCACAGAAACTTGTATTAAGACAGTATGGGACAGCACCCCAGATCTCCCTGCAGTGCATTGATACCCATCTGGTTGTTCAGCAGAAATGTGATGGGTCAGTATGGTTGCGACTGTGTTGAAAAAGCAATTACTATGTAGATAACACTGTCTAAATCACTTAATGAATCCAGCCTTTGGTCCTGAATATCCTTGAAGTGCAACTTGATCAAAATTATACAGGCCAACGGGATGAACACAAGTCTTGTTGACAAAAAGAGGAAGAGTCCCTTCTGCTAAACTCTCAGACAGACAAGTCCTGTAGGTTTGATGTTCACATATCACAGACAGAAACTGGAGCTGGAGACCAATGCTTGTGAATGTATTTTGCTAGCACCTAGACCATCAGTCCCCCATAGTGTGGAAACTGAGGTGACTATGAGGTGGCCCAAAGGATGTTGCTTCAGAGTAATGCAGTATGGCAGCAGAGAAGGGGTGGACTCTGGTAGGTAGGTTTGCTCATAAGGAGAGGTAGATGTCCCCGTCTCCCTAGCATCCTCTGTTGACCTGTGGCCAACTGTGGCTGGGAAAAAGTACAAGGACAAGACAAGCATAGTGATGCATCCATCTGGAAGAAATGGCTGCAGTTTCCTAGCTAGAGATCAGCATAGCCTGACTTTCTCAGTGAGTATTTGGTTTTGAAATTTGGACTCCTTAAATGATTCAAAGGATGGAACACTGAAAGCAGAGAAGAACAGAAAAATCAGAGAAAACAAAGTCTGATGTCTCTTGAAAAGCAACATGAACCTCTGGCTGTTACTTCATCCACTGATGCCATTTGGCAGAAGTCAACCACATAAGGACTTCACAGCACACGTGACTGCTTCAGAGCACCTTCAGATTGCTTTCATGGTGTGTTTCTACTCAGTGCAGAGTGTTTTGTTCTATCACGATCACCTTCAGCCCTAGCTCTTTATTTAGCAAAGATACAGAAAAAAACCCAAAGTCTTTCCTGCCAAGGAACAAAATCTATTCCCATTATATAAAGAGTAGATGTATGGACTTTGCTTCCACAAAACAAATAACATTTTGCTTAAGCAGCTATATCTGACAGTGGTGTATGCTAGAAGCAAGCAAGAAAAAAATAGTAAAATGTGAAATTCTCCACAGTAAATAATGTCACAGGTGCAAAGCTCCAGTGAGGGACACTTGGAATCATTGTGAGACTGAAAAAGATAGTTTCAAGACAAGCTTATCAACTGAGATAATGATGCCTGCAATTTTGTATCATTATAATGACAGCTATATTATTATTTGTTGGGTTTTTTCTAGATTCCTGAATATGACCGACATGACCTCAAGGAAGTACTCCAGAATGTCAATAATAGTCTCATTACCTGCTGGGACAGCTTGCACTTACCATGCAAGTCTTGCAGTACCACCGATCAGCAATCCCACTCTTATCATGTTGGCTGCCCAGCTTTCGGCAGCAGCTGCAGTGGCGACATGGCTGGAGTTGCTGCTGTGTGCCTTGGAGATAATAAAAGAACACCCTATCTGACTCACTGAGTTAGTATCTATCAGCTCTGCCAACACTGTGTTCAGTGTCTGGGAAGCTGATATAGTAAATTTCTGGCCATATTGGTAATGGCAATGATTCACTGAAGCAGTTGGAAAGATGTTAGGATCATGTAACAGGATTAAGATTTCTCTACCTGGCAAAAGAAATAGGGATTTAAACTAACATAAATGATGCCTGAAATCTTTCTTTTGCATTGGCTTTCTTTTCCATATTTAGTTGGATTTCTGTTCTCAACCATCTTTCTTTGTTTCCTTCATTCCTTCCTTTCTTTTCCTTCTTTCCCTTTCTTTCTTTCTGTCTGTCTTTCTGTCTTTCTTTCCCTTTCTTTCTTTCTTCCTTCCTTTCTTTCTTTCTTTTCTTCTTTTTCTTTTTTCTTCTCTTTTCTTTTTTCCTTTCTTCTCTCTCTCTCATGCTCTATCTTTCATTTGGTTTCTTATCATGCTCTATTTCTGTCTTTCCTCAAAACTGTGTGTGCAGGGAACCTAGGAGTAACTGTTATGACTCACTCATAAAATTCATGTGTATCTTCATAGTATATTAACATCTTCATCAAGGATTTGGATGAGGGGATTGAGGGCACCCTCAGCAAGTTTGCAGGTGACACCAAGCTGGACGGGAGTGTCAACCTGCTCAAGTGTAGGAAGGCTCTGCAGAGNGATGGTGCCCCTGTACTCGGCACTGGTGAGGCCGCACCTCGAGTACTGTGTTCAGTTTTGGGCCCCTCACTACAAGAAGGACATTGAGGTGCTGGAGCGTGTCCAGAGAAGGGCAACGAAGCTGGTGAAGGGTCTGGAGAACAAGTCTTCTGAGGAGCGGCTGAGGGAACTGGGGTTGTTTAGTCTGGAGAAGAGGAGGCTGAGGGGAGACCTTATCGCTCTCTACAACTACCTGAAAGGAGGTTGTAGTGAGGTGGGTGTTGGTCTTTTCTCCCAAGTAACCAGTGATAAGATGAGAGGAAATGCCCTCAAGTTGCATCAAGGGAGGTTTGGATTAGATATTAGGAAAAATTTCTTTGCTGAAAAAGTGGTTAAGCATTGGAACAGGCCACCCAGAGAGGTGGTGGAGTCACCATCCCTGGAGGTGTTCAAAAAAATATGTAGACGTGGCACTTTGGGACATGGTTTAGGAGGCATGGTGGTGTTGAGTTGACAGTTGGACTTGATGATCTTAAAGGTCTTTTCCAACCTTAATGATTCTATGATTCTATCATTCTATGAATTTCCCCTGGTTTCAAATGGGTATTAGGGTAGCTATGGCTTTGTTCACCTGGACATTAGTTAAGGACTGTGGCTGCTGACCTTCCGTCACTGTCTTCCTGCAACCACTTATAATAGATCGCTATGTGGATGAGTTAGAAATAATGAAGCTCCTTAAGGAGCTATTTAACCAGTGCTCATCCTCCTGCAGTGTCCCTGAGTGCTCTTCCCTTTCTCAGCACTCCCGGGTCCTCGTGCTGTGCTAAACTCCAGGATGTGTTGCCTCTGTGCTCTTGGCATGTGTCTACCTCCATGCAAGCACCTCCACCCCAGGCTGGCAGAGCACAGTGTTTTCCAGATGCAGAGAGTCAAATCTGGTTTTGACACCATACTAAGAGTGGGGATAGAAATATGCTTGAGGAGTCATGTCATGGAAGAAGGTGGGTGGACACCCCTCAGTTTGGGGTCAGATGAGCATATCAACCTGTTAACAAGAGCTTGGTTGCACTGATATGCAATGTATGTTGGGATAAAGTGTCTTAGGGAAGGTGTCAGAGGACCAGTGCTACATGAAACTAACCCATAGGTTCAGTGCTTTTCAAAGAATGGGAGTTGTTTAGCTGGTACAAAGCAAAACAAATATGAATGAAAAAATGGGATGTTTTTACAAGGTCAATGAAAAAAAGAAAAGGTGAAAATTTAGGTTTATGTTAAGAGGCATGTGATTTGTAAGACGGTAAGGTAAGAGAGGGAATTCTTTTACTCTGCTTGTCTCCTAGTTACAGTAGTGAAACAACTTTTGGCACGAGACTTTGGAAGAGACCAGTAAATATTTTGAGATTAGAAAACATGATGTAGAGGAGAGGGTAAAGGAACTGAGTTTATTTAGTCTAGAAAACAGAAGACGTAGAGGGGACATATTAATGTAATCCTCCAATATATAAAATGTTATAGAGAGGACAATGTACATTTGCTGTCCTTTTCTCTTTGGGAACAGGACAAGAAGAGATCTACTTAATTTTTGGCAAAGACTTTAGGTGAAAATATCTGATTGGGTTATTGAAATACTGGAACAGTTGCTAATGAAGCTGTGGAGCATCCTTCACACAACGATTTCTAAGAGCAGTCATAGAAAATGTGTCAGGCATGGCCTGTGTGTACTTAATTCTGCCTCACTGCTGGAAGACAGGTTGGGGGCTCCCTTCTGGGCATTTTGGAAGACTTGATTTTTCTAGAGCTTAGGAGGACTTTAGCACATTTACTATCTTATGTGCAAAGTAAGTTACGGACTAGATTTTTTAGATACTTTGGGTTGTTTTGTGATTATTACACTGATCTTTTCCTTTCTGCTTCATCTTTGTAAATGTTTGCATATTTACATAAATAAGTGTATTTAAATAATCAGAGGTACTCAGGTTAAGAACTTACACAAATTTTTTGACAGTGCAGCTATTACACAGAAGAGTTTACAATTTAACCTCTTTTTATCTGGAAGTTCAAAAGCCAGAAAGAAACAAAATATATGTTAGTTATTTTGGTTTAAAATCTTAAGTCTACAGCATAAAAGCTTTGTTATACTCCTTCATCTTCTCTTTGTTAGTCATTTGGATTTTGTCAGGGAACAGAAAATAGCTAAAAATCCTCTTCTTGTAAAAAGTTTCTAGCATTAAAATTGTTCTAGCATCCATGTGTATGTGGGAGTTCTCATTAAGTGCCTGCAGTTATTTAACTCAGAAATGGAAATACAAACTATATCTTTTTCTGTATGGTATCTATAAGGCTGAATATGACTTCCAGTCACTGAGAACTATACAGAATGAGAAAATTCTTCTGTGTTTCCTTATATGGTCAACTTTAAGGAAGACATACTGGGAAGCAATTTGGAAAGGTGTATTTTGTTTTTCAGTGGACCGCTAGTGCTTGGGTTGGTTAGATAAGAGACATAGATCCTGGAGGCGGCAGGCTGTACACCAGGATTCAGAGACTAGGCAGGAGTTAAGTTTTATGCATGCAAGAGAGTTGCTACATTTGCAGACTTTCATAAGAATTGGTATAAAAGCAACTTTTCTTAGGCTAATACCAACAACGACATACAGATGATGATGACAAGCTCTCTAATTAGCTTGAACCATTTGGCCTAGGAAGCTTACAAAGTGTTTGCCAGGTTTTTAAGTCCTTATCAGTAAGTTTTCTAATATCAGCAAGGAAAACTCTTAACCATTAAATAAGGATTTTAGTTTTCTAGGCATTATCAGCAAACACCTACTCCTGAGTAAGTGTTTAGGCTTTACACCTTAGTTGGTGATAAGTGACTTCCAAAAGCCCTATGTGACTGCCTGCTTCCACTTGCATTGCAGTCAGGGGAGACTTACCTTTGTTTTTAATGGGCACTGTACAAGGTTGATTTAAGGGTCCTCCAGAAACCTCTTTCTGGGCACTGTTTCTCCAAATCATTTTTTGCACAAGCTCCCAATGACTTATGAATTGGACGCTTTGACCCAGATCAAGCAAATGTGGAAATCATCGGGACTGTTACCACTAACTTTGCTGAGCATAGAGTCAGGTCCCTGAAGTTTTTGGAAGTGTCAGGCCAAAACTAATGTGTCTGAGGCAGCTGGAGGCCTGTCAGAACATTGCTCCCGGGCTCTCAATCCCCACTCACCAGAACAGGTAGCTGGCTAAAGCTAGCTATTTGACTTGCTTGCACAGTAGTGACTGAGATTGGAAGGACCCTAGTGGGATAAAACAAGAACTAATGGGAGGAGGTCTTTGTCACACCAAGTTCTAATCAACTTTTTTTCTATGATACGGAAAAAAGTTATTAAAAAAGCCCATGATTTTTCATTTTTGTGTTGGTAAGAAGGAATGGAGCAGAGGCAGCTGCTCTCTCTCCTGAACCATCTAACCTTTTGGAAACTTTCAGGAATCATGCAGAGCCTCTCAGCAGATAGGGATGTGCTCAGCTGTCATTTGCACAACCACGTATAGCTAATTAGGAAGAAGAGTTGAGAGAGCTAGGGGTTAGTTAGAAGTGCCAGAGACCATGGATTTGTCCACACTGTAACTCAGGTGCTCAACCTGTTCTCAGGTTCCAGACCTCTGTTCATTTTCTTCCATGGATACCAGAGTCCTGGGTTGCCCTTTGGAATAAACGTAGTCTTCCCTGAGATGAAATCCATAAATTGTTCTGGGGATAATTTACTTGCAGAAAACACTAGTTTGGCTTGTTCAGCTCTATGCAGTTTTCCTATGTTATTCTAGCAAACTCATACTCTCAGGTACACTCACATAGACTCATACCATGCCCCATGGTGTGCATTAATTTGACATCAAGTTATAAAGATGCAGCCGCTGCAGCAGGCTGAAATGTTCTGAAAGGTCACAACATAAAATAATTATGTCTTAGGGCTTCCTATGGGCTCCAGAGGAGACAGCAGGTGAGTTGCTGCACAGTACAGCCCTGAGCAGTATGGATGCAAGTCACCCCATGCTACTTGGCGTAGGGTCGTTCCCTGGGGCACTTCTCTGGGGGGAAGCCTGTAGCAATGTGGTTGTAGCTGGTGCTGCAGAGATCAAATGGAGAGTTCCTAAAACAGGGAAGAAATAGAGGCATTTTTAAGGATTCTCAGAAGAATGAGGAAGATCTAAGGAGAAAAAATATTTACAATCTGTTCAGACAATAAAAGGGATGATGGATGAAAAGCACATTAGTTAGATAAAAGAAGCTCATTCTACTTCTGCCAATACTTCATTGTAATATGCCTCAGCCAGGCCCCAAATAGTGATTTGCTCTACCATAATTCCTGCATTCAATTACCAGTGAAGTATATTTATTGCTGGTGGTTAGCATCCAGCCTTTGAAATGGTGCACTAAGAAGTGCCTTGTTTTTATATTATTTAGTCACAAAAAGTCATAATTTAACATTGTTTTGCAAGTATTCTGACAGACCGAGGAAGGCTCTTTTTATTTTGCTGTCCAGAGGTCGGGTGAGTCCCTTGCAGAATTTTTTGCATCCAAAAACCAAGAGTTAAATGCAGCATCTCTTCTCCTTGAGCAGGGTGATATGCACTGAAGGCTCAGCCCTCCTTCCTTGCCCTTATCCCAAATCCCTGGAGAGAGAAGAGGCAGAACAGTTCCTCAAACCAGCATGAGGCTTCACTCCAGACACACTCTAGCAACAATTGTGCCATTCTGGCAGGAAACGAGGAACAATTTTTCTTTCTGTTCTTGAACCTTCTCTTCAGAAAAAGACAAGGACCTGGGAGATGAAAGATCTTGAACCCTAGATCCGCTGTGGCCAGCACACAGCAAAGCCTCCTCAGCATGCCACCGTCTGGGACATGCCACCAACTATAGGAAGCAACCGCTTGCAGGTCTATGGGAAAATGGAAAATGTACTACAAATGCAACAGCCTTTTTCAAGAATTTCTGCTTCCCAGAGAGCTTTCACAATCCTGCCTCAGCACCAGCTGGTGTGTGCCAGGCAGTCTGGCTGGGAATATTGGCAGAAACGTGGGCAAGCGCCGTGTCAAATCTCTTCAGTCCTGTGCTTGGCCTTCTAGCAACCCGTGTGGAAGCGATGTGGTGTGGCAGTCCATGAGACCTCACTGCAGCAGTGATTTCCTCTGGAAGTACAGGTCCTCGTCAGCCTGCGTGTCCCAGCCATGTAGTCTTGAAGTAACGGGGATTGGTTTGGACAGATTAGGTGGGTGCACTGACTATTTTATTGACCTCTCGAGCTTTCTTAGCAATAGAGGTATGAGGAACTGAAGGATCTGTTGCACATACAGAAGGAATCATATGCATTTATACTAAACTTTAAATCTGAGGCTATTAACATAAGCACTTTGACCTCTAGAGGAAGAGAAGTGCAAAACAGCAGAGCGGTATTTTTACATCACTTCACCCCCGGGACAGCACACAAGGAGAGCCACAGCCTCAGGCTTCTTCTCGGTGCATTCCCTCCACTTAATGGCTTGGATTTTTTCTATATTGGGCAATATAAAAATGCTGGGACAGCAAAAACAGAAAAGCCTCAAACTGTTCCAAAGGCTGTTGTAGTCTTAAAAATTTGAGTACTAAACTGAATAAAGTAGTGTGCCTGATAGTTCCCTTTAGCTGTGATAGACATGTATAGTTATGTGCACAATGGCTTTCATTAGCCATCACTTTACCTGCAAAGTAAAAAAATCATCCATTTACTCAAAGCCTGTTCTAAACAATGGTCCTAAACTAATGATAATAAAAACCAGTTCTACAGGCACTCCCTGGTTTGGTTTTAATTGCAGAAATCTTAACTTATGTGCACGATTTTATTTTAAAATGCTACAGTCCAAACAGACCTACAGAGCTAACTCTCTTGCAGAGTGCATGCATGAATACTTGCGTGTATTAGGCACACCAAAGATCTGTGAACTGGTCTTATTTTATCTTATTTTATTTTGTTTTACTTCACTTTATTTTAATTTTATTTTCAGCTGCTCATGCTTCTACATGCAAGTAGTTCCAAACTGAGCAAAATTGCTGAGATGGGTATCTCGTTTGGAGAAAGTAAGTAGAGTTAACACATGCATAAGTTCATTCAATGATCAGGGGACACTCTGCACTGCCACTGCTTTCCTTGTGGCCTCTTCCTCACCTTTCTTGAACATATACTGTGGCACATCCTGAAAGAGAAGACTCCATCCACCACTCCCTTGATATTGATATAAAGGCAGCTTCACCTCCACCCAGATTCTTCCCTTTCCTCAGTAACCATGAAAACACAACATCCATCTTTCCCTCTCTCTCACTGTGTCTTTGGACTTTAAGCCAGGTAAGAGTATGAGCTATAAATTGAAGTGAAACATACAGCTGGGTAAATAAAGTGAGACGAAAGGGAGAAAAAGGGAAATGTGTTTCCTATCACAGAGTGTAAAAAACAGACTTGGCACACAAGGGGAAAAAACAAAACAGGAAACAAGGTTCTACATATAAATTAAACTTTTTCACCCTGAACCTTTTTAGATAGCCCAGGAGTAATAAGAACGTGTGTTTCTTGGACCGGCAAAGCAAGCATTCCAACACTAAATGGCTTCCTGTTCAACACGTTCAAAGCCAGAGACTGTTTTTGGGGGTTGGTTAGAAATATGTGTGAAGTATGCACTTTTACTTCAGGCCAAATCAAATGTTTTTAATCTCCCCCCCATCCCCTCCCCCACCAAAAAAAAAAAAAAAGCAAAATGTGACCAAAGTTTTCTCCTTCACTGAGGAAGTTCAATGATTAGCCTTCAGTTAGTCTGCAAACATTCACACTTCCCAGTAAAGATACTGAAAAAGGAACTAGTCAATGTCATTCTGCACTGGCATTTGAGGCTGTTGAGCTGTAATGTGTAGATGCATACAAGAGCTCAAGAACTTGGCCCCGTGTGAAGTGTGTTACATTTTCCCCCATTGGTGTTAAACCTATAATTCACAAATTGTTGATCCGTTTTCTTCTTCTACCACATCAGCCTCAAATGTTATTTGGTACTGCATGTTCTTTGCAGATAGATCTTTAGGGTTGTGGGTTTTTTTAGGTTTACAAGGTTTGATTACATGGCCAAAAGTGAAAATAACATACATGGGAAAAAAACCATGGAGCACCATATGCCATGGATGCGCCAAGGTGAAGAGGTTTTCCAGTTCCTCACTGAAGCCACAGGGTACTTTTTGCAAAAAAAATCACAAAAGTACAACATTTTTTTTACAGCTAGTGGGCAATAGTCACATCTAACTAACCTGGGCCTCAATTTGTCCCTTTCAGTGTAATTTCAGAAGTCTCACCAATTACAGCTTCTAGTAACATTTTTTCTCCCAACTCCAAACAAACAGAAGCCATGTAAGTGGTAGCCAACTATTTTCTTTTAATATTTTTTTCATTCCAGTGTTTTTGCAAACTTGGGATCTAAACCCTGTTCTGTTTCAATATTTGAAGAATGCTATGTACTGAGTACAGTCCAGGATGGTATGTTGTTGTGAGACATTGGTCTTCTCTGTTGCTGTTATGCCACCTTGAATGAACCGAGCTGCATACTTTGTTTTGGTTATTTTTGCCTAATTTTTACAAAAAAATACCATTAGCAGGCCCTTATAAACATATAGGTTTGGGTTTTCGCTTGAAGAAAATGCATCCTAGGAAGAGATCTGGATCTCCAGTCTTACCTAAGTCAGTAAAATTCAGCCTGCACTGATTTGCACCAGACTAAGCAATGATTTTCTTTTGGCCCAGCCAACTATAGTACTCATTTTCACAGGTACTGCTGAAGATGATGATAGAAATAACAAAGATAGTGGGACTTAATGAATACTAGATAGACTCCACTGATGACTCATCCCTGGACCTCCATGTACTTCAATATTGTATCATACTTGATATCCAGAGCTATTGCTGTGGGGGGAGCGGGGGAAATGACCAATGAAGGACAGCTTTACTGGATCTGTCCCTCTTTGAAAGTCCAGCTTTCCCAGGGAGAGTCGTAGGAGTTCAGTTGCTAGTGATTCTGTGGCAGCTGCTCACTGAGGGTCTTCTGCCACCTCCCTGGTGCACTTAAATTCAATTTCAGTTTAACTCCATGTCTACATTGTCTGCTGCCCTTCAGACTCCTTTCTTCCTGCAGGCCCATCCAAAATAAAAACATCATGTTTGTTTGCTATGTCTGAACCCTGCATTCACCATTAATCCTTTTGAGTTTCTGTTTGAGCTCCCTCACATCTAATACCATATTTCTACATACCAGTTATTTTTCTGGATGTAAAATCAGTCATTAGCAAACTAAAGTGAATTCTCAGGAAGGAGAGTAGGTTTAGGTATGTCCCATGGAAACTGCAGGGTCCAAACTTTCTGCAGGGTTGTGTTGGCAGAACCACAGGCTCCCAGCAGTAATGAGTACAAACAGGTTAAAAACCAAAGGCATACACTCTGGTGTGATCAATACATTTGTTGTACCTCAGTCTGTTCTTCTAAAATCGACTTTTGAAACACATCCTTTCACTTGGGATGAGGGAAAGTAAAGATCTGCAAAATCATAGAATCATAGAACCATAAAGGTTGGAAAACATCTCTAAGATCATCAAGTCCA
>WAAD01018370.1:41823-63550 GCA_013389945.1 Fregata magnificens | reverse complement strand
CATGTTAAAGATTGGTGTTGGCTTTTGCAGTTTGCTGTGCTCTGTAGTGATTAGTGATGTTTTGTCTGGGAGATTTGTTATTAAAACACTGACCTTGAGCTTGGTCTGATATTTGGGCTCTGTACTGAATCCATTATTGTACTTTGGGTACCATCTCATGGAGACAATTAACAATTATACTTCTTCCTCTGGGAGGTTTTTTGTGGAGGAAATACAGAATGGCACTTTTGCTACCTTCTTCTGTGATGTTTTCTCCTTCATTACAATAACTTCTCAGTATCTCAAACATCCTTGGGTAGTTAAAATACTTCTGTTGGTATTTCTTAGGAATATTGCTTCAGTTTTGTCTAAGGTTAACACGCAATTTAAGAATATGACCCAGGTTCCGCGACAGTATGGTCATGGGTGGCAAGGCATGTGGGAAAATTTGGACAGGCATCTAAAGACCTTCTCACCTCCAATGGTCTGGAACTTCACTCCCAAACAACCTCAGGATCCTGATGAAGTGATAGAATGTTTGAAAAAAAGTGCCGTGGCTATTCCAAAGAGGCACAACTTACCGCACTCTGCTGGACCCTGCCCAGCATCTACTAAACACTGCTCAATATTATGCAGCACTGGCATGGAGAAGAGAGGGAAAACATACCCACAGACACTATGGCTAAACCACACACTCTATCACTCCCCCCTATAACTAAAAAGAAACAATGGAAGCAGAAGTCAGCTCGTTTAGTAAGTGATGAAGAAGCTTCTCCCAAGAGGGAGCAGGAGAAAGAATCAGAAGAGGCAGCCTGTTCTGCAGCAGAGCAGTCACAAGAACAGGAGGAGAAAGAGATTGAAATAATAAATGAGACAGAAACCACCCGATCCCTATTGCTAGGTGAGCTGTGAGATAGATATGTGAAAAGATTTCAGTCATCAGCCAGGTGAGCTAATTCTCAGCTGGTTACTCCGATGCTGGGATACTGGGGCNACTCCAACTGAAAAAGAAATATTAGCAGCATATGAAGGAATTCGAGCTGCTTCAGAAGTAGTTGGTACTGAAGCACAGCTCCTTTTGGCACCTTGATTGCCTGTGCTGGGCTGGATGTTCAAAAGGAGGGTCCTCTCTACGCATCATGGAAAAGATGACACATGGAGTAAGTGGGTCGCGCTGATAATGCAATGAGCTCAAATGGGAAACCCTGGCCACCCAGGAATTCTGGACGTGATCATGGACTGGCCAGAGGGCTGAAACTTTGGAGTGTCGCCAGAGGAGGTGAGTCATGCTGAAGAGGCCCCTCTGTATAATAAATTACCATAAAATAAAAGCCAATATGCCCTGTTTACAGTTGGATCCTGTCTTATTGTGGGAAAACATCAGAGGTGGAAAGCTGCTGTGTGGAGTCCTACACAACAAGCCACAGAAACTGCTGAAGGAGAAGGTGAACAGAGTCAGTTTGCAGAAGTGAAAGCCATCCAGCTGGCTTTAGATATTGCTGAATGAGAAGAGTGGCCAGTGCTCTATCTCTATACTGACTCATGGATGGTGATACAATGAACTGTTAAAGACTACACTGAGAGCAATGGGTGCTGGGACATTCAAGCACTGGGATGCACATTTAGCAGAAGCCACTTGGTTAGTTAACACTAGAAGATCTGCCAGTTGACCCGGCCCTGCTCAATCAAAACCCCTGCACACTGTGGAAGGGGGTAAGATCCCCATAGTACATATAAGGNGAGTCAGTTTGCAGAAGTGAAAGCCATCCAGCTGGCTTTAGATATTGCTGAATGAGAAGAGTGGCCAGTGCTCTATCTCTATACTGACTCATGGATGGTGATACAATGAACTGTTAAAGACTACACTGAGAGCAATGGGTGCTGGGACATTCAAGCACTGGGATGCACATTTAGCAGAAGCCACTTGGTTAGTTAACACTAGAAGATCTGCCAGTTGACCCGGCCCTGCTCAATCAAAACCCCTGCACACTGTGGAAGGGGGTAAGATCCCCATAGTACATATAAGGAACTTGTTGGGAAAAACAGTCTGGGTTATTCCTTCTTCAGGAAAGGGTAAACCTATTCATGGGATTGTTTTTGCTCAAGGACCTGGGCGCACTTGGTGGGTAATGCAGAAGGATGGGGGAGTCCAATGTGTACCTCAAGGTGATTTAATCCTGGGTGAAAATAATCCATTATTTGAGTTGCATGTAACGGGAACTACTATAGCAGGAACCCCTTGTTGCTAGCCAGACTAGGAGCAAGGGGAGGAGTTCATTGCAATGTTAAACCCTATAACCTGGCCCAAAGGGACCAGGGGTGGAGACCGTAATGGAAATACCTTTAAATTGTTGTAAACCAGGATTCGTGTTGCATGTTATAGGAATTACTATAGGAACCACCTGAACCAATGGAGGGCAAGCTTTACAAGAAGCACTGCAAGTGCAGCAGTGACCCGACTTGAGCTGGCTTTGCTGCCCAGTAACTCCACACAACACACCACCTCTCCTGTCCTGAGTGACCACCACAAAAGACGGAGCCTAAAGTCATGGACTAAATGAACTCAATGGACATTTTGTGGACATTTATGGACATTTTACAAACATTTTACAGGGGTGGTCCCTAGACTAAGGGAATGATATCTGTGTGTTACATCAAAGGATGGGAAGGGAGGTGGCGGTTAATGAGGATGTATTGGATAGTGTGGGACCTGAGCATGACGTAAATGTGTGGTGCTTAGTTGCCAGCTGGGGTTAAACCATGACACTAATACTACTATGGTATTTTTTTCTAGATATCAGCTATGAGATGTATACAAGCATTACAACTAGTTAGCTACTGTGGTCAAGGAAAGTCTTCATGAGTATAGAAGACTGATTTCTGGTTTACAGGACTTTTGTTTATTTGCTTTTAATCTTTTAAGAGCATAGACCTAAACTCAGGTTTAAGCATTTCTATTCTGGGAGGAAAAGCCTAGATAAAAAATAATTGCTAAATTTAAGAAACAGGCAGGTACTTTTAATTACTTCAGAGTAAGATTTAAGATCTCTTATAACCTAGATTACTTGCCTAGCCAGTTCAAGACATTTAGTTGGAAAGATGTAGTTTGAATATGTGGGTGTTTATTTTGTCAAAGTAGTTTTGCCCTTGGTATCACTTTGTTTTGTTCAGAATAATAGAAATATTCAATTAATTATTTACTGGAATGTTGATATTACTGGTCATCAGGTTATTGACTTGTTCACAGTAATTGAACAATTTGTATTAGAACTTGCCTACTGTGCATTTAGGTGGATTACCATGAAAGAGGCATAAATCACTAATTATCCAGAATAAAAGTGTTCATCCCTTGAGTCATCACAAAGCTACTGTATTTTATATTTGCTTTTTATCTTAATCCAAATTCAGCCTCATGTGTTGAGAAATAATTCAAAACATTCTTGATGTATGTTGTCATTCTGCAAATAATATGTGGTTTTTGTGTATTTATTGGAGCCAAATGCCTCCATATGCTTTAACATATTCATGAGAAAAAAAATCATTTTCTATGAGGTCTATGCCTTCCATCAAGAAACTAAAAAATACACCAGAATGAAAATACAAACATGAAAAATGCAGAAATCCATTTCTCCAACATGCAAACCAGGGCACTTAGAGCACATATATTAATCAAAGTCATCTTTAGAATTTCACATTTCCAGTTGTATAAACATTAAAAATTCAAGTTCTGATTAGCAGAGACATATCTTCAGATGTTACAGCAGCAGCTGAGACCCAGTCTTCATTATATGAAAACTGTATTAGGAAAGTGAGTAGATAGTCGGTATGAGAGAAGGTGGCAACAGGAGAGCATTAAGGTGAATATCTGTTTCCTCCAGATGGTAATTTCAGGGTAGGAAAAAAGCTGAACTAATAGAAAGACAAAACAAGAACAAATTCTTCTTTTCAGTTGATTAGAACATTGGACCACAGTCATAGAACAGATTTGTTAAAAATGATATTGTTCATATAGTGAAAATTTTGAAGACTTCAATCTCCTCAAGTCTAGTTAGTTAGTTACTTAGCTAGTTACTTAGTTCACCTTGGGGGGAGGGGGGAGGGCAGAGAGCAGCAAGAACATTAACATTTTCTTCTCTGCAAAATGATTTGGGGAAAAAAAAGCAAAAACAAAAAAACAAGGCAACTGCTTTGGTTTTGTCACTACTTTTATGGGGTTTAAAAAAAGAAAGAAAAAAGATGATTCACTGAAACTATTTTGGTGTTTAACCCATGTCTTGTTTCGTACAAACTCACTTGATTCTTTTCTTTACCTAACGGACATAAAACCTTAGCATTCAAGGCCAAAGCTGCTCTCAAATGTTCATCCAGATTTTGAATGAAGTCTATGTAACTTTATACAATTCACAAATTCGACGTAACTGATCCAAAAAATTGATTGAATTTATAGGAGAAGAACAGCAATGTAAGAAAATTGGTCCTGGCCTCAACTGCTAGCTGAGGAACATATTTCTCTCTCCTATCGGACTTCATTTTATTCATGAGAATTCCCAGTTAAGCCAAGAAAAATGTAATGACAGAAGCAACATGGGATATTCCTATATGACATGAGAACACAGAGATAGGATCTCAAGAATTACAGTCTGTGATCCCCCTTAGGGGGAAAGAAGGCAGATGTGAGGAAGACATTAATATTTTAGGTAATAAGCGTATGCTTGTGTCTGACTTTTGTTATTGTCAATTATCTGCTTATCTGCTATTATTAAATACCAACTGCTTATCAATGGGGTGTCACTGATATGAAATGACCTGGCACAGACAAAAGCTTGGAACTAAAATGAAATATGTAGAAGAGACAAGATGTGTGAGTTGTTGGCAGTAACTATCTGCTACCAGTTTTATGTATGAAGTAGTCTTTAGGAAAGCTCTAGAGAAATACAGCAGCATCAGTAGGCATTATCAGGCTTTTTCATCTTACTTTTCTCTAAACCAGGAAATTTAACCTGTACTGCAAATCATTGAATTATTAATTTAATTTAAAAAGCACTTCCTTTTCTCTGACCCTCCCAGTCTTACACACATATCCTTAGCTTAACAGAAGATCATTGTTCCTGTCAGCTGATGAACACCTAATCCAAAAATCACCCTTTCCAGTGTTTGAACCGTCCACAAAAACTTTTAAAAATTTTCTGTGTGAAAACCCAAGTTTGACTTCTCTTTCATTTCCTTCCTTGGTGTTTCTCTGTTTCATCCTAGCTATTTTGTCCCAGGCAACAGTCACATACATTCAACTGGGGTCCAACTATCTCAGTGGCAGGATGCCATCAGCTAGACTGGTGTAGGAATACAGAAAACTCGCCAGTCTTCTGTAATTAAAACTAATTCTCCTACAGATTTTCCTTGTCAACAGGGCCCTGCAAATACTCATTTCATGCAGTGACGAAAAGCAAGATGTTCTGATCAGTCTTTCCTCCTTAAAAGATCGTATTGTTTGTGAGTATTGGCACCTCTGGGAAAGTGTAAGGAAGGGCAAAACGTTGCCCAGCAGTGAGGTGTGAGGAAAAAAAGTGTGAGAAGCAGCCCTGTGAGCACAAAGGTGAGAGAAGGAGGAGGGGGACGAGGTGCTCCATGTGCTGGAGCAGAGATTCTCCTGCAGCCCCTAGAGAGACCATGGTGGAGCAGGTATTTCCTTGCAGCCCGTGGAGAGGACCACCCCAGAGCAGATATCCACACTGCAGCTCATGGAGGACCGTAGGCCAGAGCAGGTGCATATTCTCTGAAGGAACTGTGGCCCATGGGAGAGCCCACAGTGGAGCAGAGGAAAGGTGTGAAGGGGAAGGAGCAGCAGAGAGGAACTGTCAGACTGACCACAACCCCTCATTCCACATCTCCCTGCACTGCTTAGGGTGAGGGGAGGCAGAGGAGTCAGGAAAGAGGGAGAGAAGTTGAGCCTGGGAAGAAGGAAGGGTGGGGGGAAAGCCTTTTAGTTGTTGTCTTTGTTTCTCACCATCCAACTCTATTTTTAATTGGCAATAATTTTACTTAATCTTCCCCAAGTCAAGTTTGTTTTGCCAGTGACAGTAATTGGTAAGTGATGTCCCTGCCTTTATCTTGACCCATGAGCTTTTTCATCTTATTTTCTCCCCTGTCCCATTGAGGAGGGGGAGTGAGAGCGGCTGGGTGGGCATCTGGCAGCCAGCCAAAGTCAACTCATACCACAGAGACATAATAGGCAAAGAAATGTATCTCACACATACACTCCAATGTCCTTCCCAGCACACAGCACTTAGTGCAGTTCGGCTAAAAAATATTTTAAAAAAATCTGTCTTTTGAATATTAGATACTTGCCTCTATAATACACATATGCTGAAGGCCATTATATATTACAATAGATCATTCTGTTTTGTAAAAATATAAAAGTAGAACATATAAAGACAAATAGTGTGGCTGATGTACTTGATTGATTTAATTGATGTTATTAAAAGGTATAACATTTAAAGTTTTAAAATAGAAGGTTATTGACATGATTCCAGTGAATACTTATAATTAGTGTTCTTTGTTCCCCAACCTCACATTCTCTCTCTGTTCATGTGTTCATCATCTATACTATGAAACTTCTGTAGTTTCAATGCACTGAAATGGCACTACATCCATGGTTTGTCATGGCAATGAACACACGTTCCATCTCAAAAAGACATAGTTTTCATTGTCGGGTGATAGTCAGAAAGTGTACTATTTGAGGAATATTGAGATGTCAGTCTATATTGTGTCTTTACTACTGTGTAATATATTTACGCTGTTTACAAAGATGCTCAATAATGTGTCATAAAAATACCAATCTCTAAAGATGAGGCACTACAGATCACAATTTTTTGAAAGAAGATAACTAAAGAATTAACGCATATAGAGGTAAATATTTCAGTAGTTTGTTCTTTCTTCACATTTTAATGCATTTAGATTCTTTCATGAAATTTATTTCTAGTTCTAATACTGCATACTCATCAAATACATTGAAAGATATATGCATAGACAAGCAGCTAACTTAAGGTGTTCAAGAAAAACTATTTCCTATCTGTCTCATACAGAAACACACACTATGTGTGAGCCTCACAGTGTGACACTTCTCAGGTTCCTGGAATTTCTAGTTTCTGAAGAAACTGAATCATGAGGTCAGGTGTTCACAGGTGCATGATAAATTAATTCATTCTGGGACTTCCAGGGAAAATAGTATAAAATCTTAACACAGAAATGTTGTACGGGTCTCCCTATCATACTGAAAGTTACCAATTGTCACTGATATCCATCTGTATTAGTTAATAGCTACTAAAAAACATAATTGCAGTTGTTTGATGACATGTGGCAGCTGTCAGGCAGCTAAGACTGTTAATGTACCTCTTGATGTCCATCCTGTTGTTATGACGGGTGTTCCTGCCACAAAACAAGGAGATCTGATGAGCTCTCGAGTTCCCTCCTCAATTGCCAAACTTCTCAGATCAGCAGAATAAAGTAAACCAACTCCGATGTCCGCTGGAGTGGAGACTGAACAGGAGGTTCAGTAGCAAATTTTCCAGTTTTAAACTGCCTCCCCATGCCCGTAAGATTGCTGTTATCTTATGGTTTTTATATAAATATATTCTTACATGGAGGATTTAACTGCAGTATCTCAGACACTGTGATGTGATAATCTCACGTAAACTCTTGCTGTTTATAATTTGTCAGTGTGCACATTAATTTTTAATGGTCTGACCCTGGAATACATTGAACATGTTCACCTCCTTCTAAATCTGATTCTCAGCACCTGCCTGATCCTGTTTTCTAAGCAACCATCCACCAAATATCCGAGAGAATCATAGTGAAGAAAGTGATGATGATGCAACAGCTTCTCTCTTGGAAATGTTAGAACAGCATTTGGCCTGACAGTCACTAGATCAACTCATTACCCAGAATCTGCTATATTTCCTATAAGCATAAGATCACAGACACATCCTGAGGATGTGAATACTCAGTGGATACTGATTTTTGGCTCTGCAGTGTTCTGAAGAGACAAAACAGCAAGTGCGGGAGTTTTTGTTTTGTTTTGGTGAGCAAACAGAGGCAGATTTGCCCCTGAGGGACAGGTGACTGGAATAACCTTGCCATTACTTTGTAAGGTCTTGGCCACCACTTTTGTTCCAGGACTAGTGTTCAGTAAGAGTATGTGGGGATTCAGGGTCACTGATTACTCCTTTCCCAAAAACCTGACCAACGAGGACTTAGACATTTTTTTGCAGAGAGGAAATATGTTAAAACCTCATACACCAGCCACCAACAGAACATTGCAGGGGCCTTATAATAGTGCTGAGAATTTGTAAGCAGCATGATTAACAGATTCTTTATGCACCAGATCTCCCCTACAGACATAGCAACAAGGAAATACAACATTAAATAATCATTCAGGTTCTGGGTTTTTTTCCATCATTATAGCACAACCCGTCCTTGGCCGTCAAGGATGCATTATGTTCACTCAATGGCTGGTTCAAAATATCAATGTTTTCCTTTTTACTTAGGAAAAATTAGTGCAGTGCGTGCCACTTCTACTCACAGAAGACAAAAGGACCAGGAAGAATGTCAGCACTGACAGTTTTAAGTGCAAAGAGTCAATGTTATTATAATTGTTGGTAGTGTCTAATTACTGAAAACACCTGCAGCTGTTATGTCTTTATTAGGTCTTCTTCCACCTTTGGTGTAGTTAAAAGCATGATCTGAATCATCTTTGGTGAGGGCAAAATTTAGCCTAATATATTTTCTCAAAGGAAAAACCTCAAAAAATTTAATTTATATCTGTTTTTTTACTGGAAAGATAAATGAAATCACACAAAAGCTGAAAGTATTACTTTTATAAACATCTCCGGTATATATATTTTCTGTAGAAATTACCCTCTAGAGATTGGTATTTCATCAGTACAGAATAGAGGCATATTTACAGATTTTATGTTTGTCTATTGCAATAACAGGAAATTCAATTTTAAAAAATTGCAGCTAATAAAAGTGCAGTGAAGAGAGGAACAGTAGCCATAAAACTTCTGTTAATGTTGATGATAGATAAAAAAAATGTCTTAAGTAGTGTTCAAATAAAATTATTTTTTATAAAATTATCTAATTTCTCCAGAGTGACACATTATCTGTTTCACGCTATTTTTCACATAGCTCTGGGAACAACTTCTACCTAGCCTTCATTGACATACAGCTTTACATTATTATAATGCCATTTGCATGCAATTAGGTAGAAAGTAGCCCTGTGTATATGTTGTTGGCTGGAAGATGTAGAAGGAGAGATAAAGAATATTTTTTTCTTGAAAACTTCAAATATCATATGCTCACAGATATAATATGTTTTCTCCTTTGTTAAATCGTAACAAGAAGAAGAGAATTAAGCCAAAGTCAAATGTCCAGCCATCTGGGTCAATACCCTTTGCGGACACTTAAAGGTCTCTATTTTTGTTTATTAGCTGTCAACAGTAAACACTTGCATAGCCTTTTGTTAGTCTAGTCCCCTATCCAGCAAGGCACTACCCTTTCTTTTAATTAAGAGAATAGTTTCACTGAAGCTTATATATTAAATTCTCTGCAGCACCAAGATTTTATTTTGTTGGGTAATCAGCTTGTTGCCAAGCAAATCCAATTCTTAATACCTGCTACTCCAGGATATGTCACTGTATTAGGTAGAGTAATAATGGGGTTTACTTCATTAGAGTCTTCAAAGATCAGTTGTGCATTAACTGAACCCACACAAATGCTTTCTAGCCATAAGTAGAAACAAACTTAGCTTTAAGGATGTAACTGGCCCCGTTGACTTCGGTGACAAAGTGTATATAAAAAAGTCAGGCACATATCTGTGGGAAGTCCTGAATCAGGTACAACAGCTTTAAATATCAGGAGAGAAATCATAGAAAGCCATAAATAATAATAATGCAAATAGATTAAAAGTGGATTTTTACAGAGAGCAGAAATACATTTGTCACTTGCACAGGACAATACGGACTTTTTTTTTCTGTCGTATACCTCACAGTGACAGAGTATACTAAACAGGTGTATCATCCAATTGTACGCTTCACTCCACAAGCCAAATGTACATATGGAAATGAACCCTGCTACCAAAAACTGCTATAACATGAAAAAGCAGCAGTAAGGGCAGAAACTCAGGACAGTGACATTAGCACACTCTCAATAAGATATTGTCGGCAAGATGGGACTGGGGATGTAGAAATAATAAAAGACTATACATTAATTATTTGCAATTCTTTTTGTCTTGTAAAAAACATATAAATATGTAAAAGAAAGTTTATCAGATTTCATCTTTGCAAGTTATATGTCATCTCTGAATCCATGCTAAATGCATACAGAGTTCTTCAGGATGATACCTGTCATTTTGCATGCAAAGAAAATGCTGAGATTGCTGCCATTCTAATGCAAGGGCCAGTCTTCTCAATTGCATAAATTTAGTTACACATCCACTCACTTCTAAGATTCTGTCTTATAATTTAAACAAACAAACAAACAAACAAAAAAAAACCCCAAAATCAGCACAATCTTCACGCTTCCAAGTAGGGACCCAAAACTTTTACTGTTTTGTGTATATGCAAAACACATCAATGGCTTCCTCTCAAGCAAAGTACGATATTTTGTTTTCTGGTGGAATTTACTATCGCTGCACTGATAGTCTGTTGGGTTTTTATGTTACTATTAGATTATTTTGTTATTTGACCACATGGTGCTGTGGCTTTTACTTAGTAATTTTTTTTTCCCAAAAGCTTCTCAAAAGCCAACTAAGTAGTATACATACCATAATAATAAAGTACTGTTATTGAGATATGTTTTGTAGCAGGCAGAAAGCACACATCTAAATGCAGGTGTGTATCATTACAATGATATCCTACGCTGGTTATTAAGGGCCCATTTGTACTGAACAATAAAGAAGGGGATCACCATTTTTCTTAAAAACTGCTTGTATGTTGTATAAACTGTATACTAAACAAGAAGCCCCACTGAACTAGAAACTATGTTGAAAGTACACAGAACTTCTACAGGGACTGGGCATAATCACAGCTTTAAACAGTAGGCACGGTTGCATTTTGTAAGATGATTAACAAAATAAGGTGTTAGGTTAGGTTTTAGAAAATGGTTGACAATGTAAGGACAATCAAGGAAAATTGTGATAGGCAAGAGGAGGGAGAAGGAATTAACATTTTCTTGTTCTGTTACAACTGGCCAAGAAATAAGATCAGACAAGTTTGAGAAATTATAGCAAGAAAAATTAGTTAAAGTTTTTATCTATCATCTACTTTGTTTAAATAGAGAGTTCATATCCTCTTACTGTTGTGGATCAATGGTAGCAATTAGACAATAAAAGTGGCTGCTCCGGAGCATCTCATCACTTAACCTAACCATTACTTCTTATGAATAACAACTATTCCAGGTGTGCCATTTTTAAACAACCATACCTTATCTTATTATACAAGTATCTCACTAATTTCAATCCATTATGAATAAAAATGGTACTTGGTCTTTAAGCATCAGAAACTATATTCTGTTTGTTCTTTCACTTTGAAATATATTGGTTTTGCTTTATATATGCCATTATGAATCCCATTTTTTGCATGCACCTTTTCAGTTTTTTACTCATGCAAAACACTTATATATAAATCTGCCCAGCTGAAACACTAAAAACTCTTTTAAAGCATATAGCTAATGAGCAATTCTTGATCCTCTCATAAACACGGAGTTCTGTGAAATATGTAATAGAGAAACAACGAAAGCATTAAAATATTAGGGAGGAACAATATAAATTTTCACTTCCTTAAAACAGTAATTTCCATTTATAGATTATTGTAAAACTCATTAGTTTCCTAACGTTCTGCAATGGAGTAAAATATCAAAATGGAGGTACTTGTTCACTTTTCTCTTCTTACTACAGCTTTTGATAATGAGCTCATAAAGTCCTAAATAATTTATGGAACCACACAGTTCTAAGTACCTTCTGAACAGAGAAAAGAAATCTTCACTGAATGACCTTTAATGCACAAAGCATTTTTCCACATATATGAGGAAAGCTTTATGTTTATAATGGTATTGTTAAACATAGCTGTAGTGATAGATGGAACTTCCAGTTAGACCAGTGTGAAGCCATCATATCTCAGAAGGCTGAATTTTAATGTTCATTTTGTATAGCTGAGAGAAGTTTCAGTTTCATTTTGAGTTTTAAACTCTTAGAATGTCAAGTGAAATAAGCCAAGCCATGTGAGTACTGAGATGTCTGAAATTTCCAGAGGTCCTGAAAAGGATTGATTTTGCCATTATTTTCAGTATAAGCACTGTTGTTGGTATTGCAAGAAGAGGACAACAGTAACAAGCTTTTTCACACAAAGGATCAATTGATGGATTATTCTCCCCCTCTGGTATTTCTGATAAATAAGTGGCAAAAAAGCCCACATCTTGTAAGTATAGAGAAATTTATGAGATGTTTTCTTTCTTTTTTTTTTTTCAATTTGCTTATATTCACATTAACAACCTCAAGAACAGGACTCGAGTTCTTCAAGCAATCAAGGTAGGGAACATCTAACAATGGTCATGTCAATCCATGTTTAGCTGCTGAAGATCACAGTAATAAATCTATCTTTTAAAAGAGCTGAGTGATAAGATACATGCATACTGTCAATAGAAAAAAAACATTCATAAAGAAAGGCAAAGGAATACTTATCGCTATGAAAAAAATGAAATCAGATTTCAGTGAGTTGATACTGATTACTTAGGTAAACATGCAACTCTTATGCAAAAGATGGACACATACTTCGGGAAATAAAAAACATTTCCATTTTTAGGAAGAGTATTGTCCATCATTCTTTCTTAATGTCACTCACAATTTGTGTATCTTCAGTAACTTACACAGAAATATTTAGAATAGAGATTGTTTCTTACCATGTATGCAGAAAAATTCAAATCACAGAGGCTAGCCCCTAGGAATCACTGAAATGGAAATAATAAATAATGTTACTTTTACTGTGCTACAGGGAAAAAAGTGCTTAGCCAAAGGCACTGATATTTCAGCTTTAACTCCATTACAAAGTGAAGTCTGGAGGAAGCAGAATCAACTTGTTGAAAATTCTATTACTTTTCCATTATTTTCAGAAGAAGGATGCACAACATCAGGTTTCTTTTATTCTAAATGATAATAAATAATAATAAAAATTATACTTAGCATAACATTGAAGTAACAAATTATGAGTATTTTCTACATTACCTGAGCAGAAGATTTGATACCGTCAGATTTTAAAAGGGACAAAACAGGTATGCCTTACACACTAATGTTTGGGTGCATATGTGCAAATAATTGTATAAAACAGATTTCTTGGACTGGGCTGTAAGATGCTGGTAACCATCTGTACTGAAGAGAAGATACAAGCACTTAAAAGAGTTCTGATATAATTTCACATCTTTAATTATGTTATTAAACTGCCTGAGATGATAAGGTTTAGATGGGGAGGGAACTTGGTTCATGTTTGAAAGGTCATTGAAATCATTCCCACTGTAAATCCATGCTGGGGATAGGGGTACATATCCTAGGAAATTCCTACTTAAACCTATTCATGGTCATTGCTCCAGAGGAAAATGAAAAAAATCTTACACTGCTACTTCCAAAATACGATCACCTTTGTCAATAAGAAATGAAATAGCAGGAACTGAATAGCAATTCTGTGAGGATTTAGGGAGTCAGTTTGATTTTCCTTTTGACTAAACAAGGCAAAAGTATTTTTTTCATTAAATACAAAGAATGAAGTACAAAGAATCTGTCTAACGTGCTCATTAAAAAACCAAAGCCAAATTCTGCACAGGAGACTATTTTTTTGGTTTAAAATATTTCTCACATGCTTAAAGCTATCTTATCAATAAGCTAATTGGTTTGAGGTTGCAGCTGAATTGTGAACACAGTAGGAAAGTCTTTGCTTTTTACAGGCTTCAAGAAATGAATCACTTTTCTGTTTCTCATATGCAAATCAGCGGTAACTGCACTGAAATCATCACAGCAAAATCCTCACATTCAAAACCAGTACAAGTAACAAAAGAAGAAAGATATTACAGTCAGGCAAAAGTATAGGTTGAACAGCCTGAGTTAAAAAGCAGTATATTTTTCCAATCATGGGAGCTAACAGAGACACTATAATAAAAGGCCACATTCAGAAAGAAAATAGAGTTCCTGGTTATTGATTTGAAATGCTTTTTGTTTTGGAAAAGAAAAAAAGAAAACTGACAATGAAAGTGTGGAATAGTGTCTATGTCAGGCAGGAAAAAGGAAAGAGCTTAGACAGCTGATCATGAACTTGTGTGCCAAGCCATTAAGCAGCAACTTTTATCCCCTTCCTCCCAAAACATGTACACACACAAAGGATTTCAGAAACAGATTTCAAAACTGACTCAGGTTTAAAATAGCTCTTGCAAACAGCTCCTCCCAAGCACCTCACTTCTTTAAAGTACTGATGTGGAAGAAAGAAGATTTTGCAAAGCACTTGCAATGTCCTAGAGAACAAGATGGACAAGTATGGAAAAAAGGACTATAGAAGACCTTGAAAAGCATATGTTTAAAAAAAAGACAAAAAGCTTCCAGTGTGTAGGAGAAAAAATGTGCCCAGGCAACAAGTATAATACAAAAGGGAAAGAGTAAAGATCATTTTACCATTCTAAATAGCTGGCATTCCACTTTATATTAATCCATATCCATAGATAGTGCAATAGGAAGGGCATGACCCTAGAAAATTATTCATTCCTCATATTACCTCACCGGGTAATACCTCAACTGTATTGAAAGAAAACCACTCAAACACTTCAATGGTTCCCTCCCAGTCAATACCTAGCTATGAAGTTTACTAACTGCACAATAAGCTGAAAGTTACCTTTCTATAGAAAAGAATCTGCTCTTCTGAAAGCTTCTTCATTGCCATTGAACTACTGGTGTATAGGAAAAAAAATCTAGATTGTTTTTGACAACACATTTGGATGACATATAAGCTTAGTTGTAAATATTTTTTTCAAATTTAAAGTTCTTTCTTTTCTCCACCTCTCTGTGTTCTGCAGGAGGCACAGAGACAGGTATGAAATAAAGAAAACAAAAGTGTTACCTCAAACCAAATTTTCAGAGATACTGTGGCAATCATCAAAAATAAAAGTTTTGTTGCAGGCGAATTTGTAATGTTACATTTCATTTCTGTACAAATGAAAATTTTTACCTACCAAATCAAACTATTTCATTCATTTTTTATTATCTAATCTTTTTCTTTAAAAAAAACCCACTACCACCCAGCTTATATAAAGTATAGGTTAATTTCAAACCATAACATCACTTTGAAATAAAACGTTCTGACTTTCCAGAAACTATAATCTAGAAAATGGCAAATGCAACATTGTAAGTTCTCCGCAGTGATCATTTTTTTATTTGGAATTACTTTTCAAATCCAACCCAGCATTGCAAATAATTTTTAATTTGTTAATGTTTATCTTTGGTGAATCGATTGTTCTCTTTCCCTTGTTCCACTCCCCCAAATAAACAAACTACCATTGTGGTTTATGATCAATGATCAATACTTTTGAGAGAAAGTTTTGTAGCTTCATTGTCAAGCATTTGCTAACAAATGCCAAGCAATCATCTGGGACACATCCCTAAAGGACAATAATAGTGCATCACAGAAATTACCGAGTCAGCTTGGCCAGTCTGGTAAATCCATATGCCACAGATCGTACTAAGCAGACAGTCCAACTAAAGACCATAAGCACTAGTCCACTGCAGATACGTTTGCACAGTGCTAGGTCTGAGCTGATATAAGGCCTTCCACTGAACCAGTCTGGGTGTCTACTGTGTAGACTGGCACTAGACAACGGGATCTGGATGGATCTAAGATGTCATTGACAAATCTTTAGAATCGTCAGTATAGCTCTGAAATTCTTATGGCAAATCATTTATTAATCTGAGATTTATCTCTGCACAAGGAACATCACCGTTTTCTAGAAATGACTCAATAATACTTATTCTTCATAAGCATATTGCTAAGTGTTTTCTATTCATTGTAGAAAATACATACTACTACTTCTTCGCACCTAAACTTTTTAATGGGCCTAGTCATATTTGAAAATGTAAATTTCTCTTTCTCCAATATTACTTAAAATCTATCAAAAGTAGGCCATCATTTATACAAAAACTCTTCTTATAACTTTGTTAGTTGGATTACCACCATGAATACATGAGAGGATGTAGCTTGCTAGTCTTTCAAACATTATCTTAATTCCAGTTCTATTTTTTTTTCTTTCTTCTGAAATGTACAAAGGGCATATTTTTCAAAAGTGTTTAAGGACCTTTTTTTAATTGTGGTCATATTTTAAAGTAACTTAAAAGATTACTTTTCAAGTCACTTTTTATTAGAAAATAAAAACAAAAGCAAGACAACATTGCTTCCAAGGTAGCCTATGGCATTAGGCTTGAAATCCTCGTGAAACTTAATTTTCAAAGTGAAATATTCTCTCTGAAAGTCTATTCATTTTAAAATTCCCCAAGATTAGATGCCCACAACCACTGCTCAGTACAAACTTCCATTGTTCAAATATTAGTTTGAAACACTGTCTCATCCTGTACCTAGGGAGAGAATTTTTTTTCAATAACTTAATCATTTCAACTCATCTGTCAGGGCCTGAGTTGATTTCTTTTTGTTGCCTACAATTACAGATCTTCATGATGCTCTCATAACCAAAAATTTGTCCTACCATCAGTAGTCAGACCTCACAAAGGTCTGCTGAAGCAAATTGAAGAAATGTGGAATTATTCAGAGTGACCATCTATTTTGTGTGGTCCTGTTTGAGTTGCCTTAAATCATTGCACACAGGCAGCTCAGGGGTCTCAGGCTGCCATGTAAAATAGACACACAAATGGAGCCTAAAGAACGATTTGATAAAAAGGGGGAAACCACCCCCCTACTCGAGTAACAAACCTGTCATAAAAGCAGCATGGCTAATGGATTTCTAATGTAGGTGGAAGGTTTTAGTCAAATTGAGACAAAGGTGTGATTGACAAGAACAATTGTACCTTTTAGTGATATTCTTGGAGCTGAAGGGATATGATGGAAACAGTTATTTCACTAGTCCTGCCTCCTATTTTCTGCCTCTTTTCATCATTCTGCAGTAAAGGCTATATTTATCCAGATGGTTAATTTATATTTACTACTGTTTCAGTACTTTGCACATGTTTTGACAACTATGGAATGTTCCAGAAACTCATTTTGCTGCAAGGATGCTGGAGCTGAAGGATGAAGTATAAAAGTAGCCACTCACTTTTTCAGCTGCCTTTTAAGTTCAGCAAGGGCAGAAGTGGAATATTCCAGTTGTGGTGACTTAAGCATAGTTCTCAGAGATAACATGTACATATCGCAAAAATGTCTTTCTGCACAAGTGGTTACACAGATATCTGCTCTTGTAAAGAAATAACTCCAATGAGGTAGCATAGTGTGATATGATAATGGCCTCCCTCCTATAACATAAATGCTGGATCAGACCAAGGAGTTTATGGAAGACAAGCCAGGCTATTATTTACCAAGCGGGAGGTGAATATCTAGTTTGACAACAGAAAATATAAAATAAGTTATTTAAATTAAACTCAGTGTTAAGTAAGAGCAAAGGTTACAAAAGCAGATGACCTAGAAAGACTCAACTTTCAATGTGTATAGGTGCAGGTACTAAAAAAATGTCATCAGAAAGAGGTATTTCTAGTTGCTTTAAGGAAAGAACTATCAGAAACCAACTGATTTTAAATGTTCTACTCTAGCCGAGTATTTGACAAGGCAGGCAAATCCAAGAAAACATTTCTGTCTCTTCCCAACTTAGCATAAGAGTGTCAGTGTGGAGGCCGTGGACAGGCAGCACGTGAAGATGGCTGCCTGGCAGAATCCCATCCTCAGAAGCTTTGTGGGCCAGGACAACTGCCTTCTCATTGGATTTTCATCACTATCACACTGAACGTAAACACTACCTCCGGAGATTTCGAAAGCAGTTGTTCCCAAACCTGTTTTCTTTGTATGCACCATGCAGAAATAGGGCTTGTATGGGATGTTCTTAAATATTGAGGATATAACTGGTATATCAGAGATTGAGTTATTTTACTGTATAGAATAAGTCATAATATACCTTAGATCCTTGGTCTACTGGGTCTAGTATAGTCTGTGGAGTACTGGAGATCTCCCGACTCAATTGGAGATTACTAGTATAAAATATGTCCAGGGAAGCTGCTTAGCAAAATGAATATATGGCTCTTCATGTAACTTCAGTTGGTTTTTAAAGTGCACTGCTTTAATATTTCAGAATAAACTAGAGCTTCAAGGAAGCTTTTAAAAATATTTCTATTAGAAGCTCAGCAATTTTGTCAACCTTCCAAAAAAATGAGTATAGCATAAGCTTAACAGCAATCAAATACACTTTATACTTGACATCAGCACAGACTCACTGTAACTTGATATGCTAATCCTAAATTTTGCTTACAGGGAGGAAGCTGGACTAACTTTACCGATTTTAGAGCAAACTTAATAAAGTTCTGTGAGAACATCCATGTTTGTTTCAAGATAGCTGAAAACCCACTGAAGGCAATGAGAAAACAAAGGTGTTTAAAGTTCAGTGTGTTTAAATGCTTTCCTGAACAATGTTGAAGCTGACAAGACTTCACCCTTAGAGTTAATAGGATCAAAAAGTACGTAAGCATTTCATTGACCTGAGATGTGCTAAAGATCCCTGATGAAGACATACTTTCACCTTACTGTGAACACTCTAACCAGTCATGTTATCTTAGAATATACTCATCTAAAATTAAGCTCATACTGCTTCTTTGTATCTCAGGAAAGAAAGTTGATTTTACCTAGGATTTTGTTATTAAGGCCAACTTAATATCAGTCATGCCTGTGGTCTGTTTAACTCCTCTATTTTAAGTTTTTCCAAAGTACCCTGTATGCGTTCAAAAGACATAAGCGAATCTCTCATTCCAAGCAGGTGTATGAAATACTAATTTCTTACTGGAAGAAGATGAAATATCATTCATGAGATGAAATACTCATCTCTTACTCAGAGTTCCTAGAGGAAGCTTCATCAGAGAGGTTCTGTTCTCATGGGCCAACCAACATTTTGCAGCTAAGCAATGTTGATTTTTTTATGTATTGGAGTTCAAGACACCATAAACTGTAACTCAGTTGTCATTACAGGAAGGAAACAGGCTGCCTGCCTTTACCATGTTCCCACAATTAGAGTTGGTCAGTCTTTTAAAGTTTCCAGGTTACAAGGATATCCATCTCTATCTAGTCCAGTTATTTTGTGGTGTTACGTGAAAGAAAGGTAAATAAGTACAACCCTTCTCTGTGCTTGCTGGTTCTCCCAAGGCAGACCCCCTGGCAACAACACGTCATGTCCTTCACTTCCTTGCACACACATGCTTGCTGCTGCCAAGCACATCTCTCAGTGCTCAGAGCTTCTACCAGCTAAGATCATTTTATGCAATACAATTGCAATCATCATGGGCTGGAATGGGTAAGAACAGAATTCCAGTATCAGTACCCTAGGGACATTTTATCAAGTTAACAATGCACTAAGTGTGTGTTATCAACAAAATAATAAAAACCATTCATATGTTTATTCATCAGAAATTCACTAATAAAATGCATTGAAACTTGTTAATTAAATAGCAATGTGTTAATTATAAAGTGACAGCAGTTGAGCTACTGCACATGTAATTTTAAGATGGTATCCTGTCTTAGAAAATTATTGACTCCATGTAGAATGAACAATCTCATTATATAAAACAAAATGTTTTTTTTTTTCTTTTTTTTCGGAGGAGTGAGGAATTTTAAAATATTAAAGTTGCTATAACCTCTGCTGATTCCACAGGTGGCAGCTCAAAAAGACAGTATCTGTCACTCCAATAGAGTAAAGCAAGCATTTAAACCTTACTAGCAATATCAAATAATACCTGATTTGCCTCTGTATCTGGGAATTGACTCTATGGTTTATAATTTATATTACAAGAGCAACACCCTCATGAGCCTTATTAGCATTCTCCACCTTGGGCTTCTTTATGTTCTCAGTTTAAGTATTATATAAAGAAAGAGAAATTAGAAATATAATTTGCCTCTATCATCAATGAGGAGAGAAATGGAAGGGTAAAAAAAGAAGGTAATTTAGAGCATCTGATACAGAGATGTAAAATATACAGTACGGATACCTTCCCCCCAGGATGCTGACCCATACAAGTGAGTATTCACAATTTTTCTTCTTTTTGAAAGAAAATAAATAAAGAAAAGAAATAAAAAAGAAAAATGAATAGTACATTAACACATAAGTAATGTCATTTTAAAAATTATCTTATCAATGTCAAATTACTTAAATTTCACTTTACGTTCTATGTCAAACTTAATTCTTTTGTCTTGTGCATACAATGTGGCATAAGTTCCTTAACTGTATGATATATTTTTTACATGACCTTAAGATTACAGGCCACACACCAAAACATACATGGATTTCTAATAACAAGCTTTTGCTTTTCCTTTTCTCACCAATCTCTTCTCCAATGTTTCAAGAGTAACATTTCTTCCAAAAAGAGATTCAAGAAGGATCAGTATTAATACTGGAACTTGAGGAAACTCATAGCAGCTCATAGGGCCAAAAAGTCTGGACGGAGAGAGGGTTTGTGCAACATCGACAAGGACAGTGACTGTGCAGGGAGGGAGGGGAAAGCTTCATGGGGATGTCCAATTTGCTGAGATGTTGATCTGAAATCACCAAAGTTCTCAGGAGGTACGAAAATATTCAGGCAAGGATACAGCTAAAAGTTTCTTTTCTCTCTCTCTCTCTTTTCTTTCTTTTTTTTTTTAACCTCTATCTATCTTGTTCCACCTGAAGAATTGAGTTATGTTTTTGGAATTTTATTCTACAAGGTCTGTGCAGTCATTTGCTACGGTTATCAAACATCTCTGACTAGTGATAGAAAGCCAGAGTGTCCACAAAGTGAGACTGGACAGTCTAATTTACATGTGTAAGTTAATGAGCTGAGAATTAGTCCTTGGTTCTTAAAGCAGAAAGGTCCCATTTCAGTTAAGCAGCAGCATTCAAATCCTGAAGACTGAAGGTCTGCCAAGGTAAGCCCAGTCAGGCCCAGGGAAAGTCAAATGTACCTGTATTTCACATGTTGGAGGGCAACACAACTGCATATACTAGATGCGACATAGCAACTTGTGGGTGTGTAACAGAAAGACTGGGGTCTCCAGCTGACACTGCTGCTTATTACTTGTACCATTGTCTAATATTAGAGCCACAACGCACTAATAATTCTTTTTCTCTTGCTTGCAAATGTCTTGACAATAAAATGTAGTTATGGAAACTAACAAAGATTTTTTTATATATACTAGAGAAGCACATTAGATCATTCAATTCCTACAGTTGCTCCAAAAATTAAACAAGGTATTTTTGAGTTATTAAAATACACTGTAGACTATATTACTATGATTTGTGTGTCCATTTTCTTTAATTACTATACAGGAAAAAAAGCCTTGGGAATTAAGCACAATAATTAGTCTTTACTGTTACGTATTTTCAAAGAAAGTAAAGGATTTTCTTCAAATCAAAGAGAAACTATTTGTGATTGCTTGTAGCGGTGAGCTAGCTGACCTGAATTTCAAAAAATGTAACAGTAAAGACTAATTATTGT
>WAAD01018370.1:20941-41446 GCA_013389945.1 Fregata magnificens | reverse complement strand
TTCACAGCAGCAGCCCGAGCCTATCCAGGAAGATCCCATCAGAGTTTTTTGCCTGCAGTTCTTACCTCATATGCTATAAGTGAAGGTGAATCTCATGACTTCAAACGGTATTAAAACCAGCTTTTTTTTTTTTTTCACAATAGCAAACTTTGGTTTTAATGCAGAAGAGGGACTTCCCTTTTGATCAATAATTTCCACAAGGCTCCAGGGTTGGGAAACCACAAAGGCAGTTCTGCATGTGTAGTCAGGGAGTCTGGTACGACCTTTGCACCTCCTGCACACAGGGAAGAGATGCCTGGCTAACTTTGGAAGAAGAGGTAGAAATTGAAGTATATATATTCAATTAGAATTTCTGGATTCACACATTCAAGGGTCTCAAATAAAATTGATATGACTTAACCTCATACATGAAGTGATGACTGTAGAGGGTCACAGGAGAGTTCAATGGCCACAGAAAACAAATACAGAATCTTAGGAAATTTTAGGTAGAATTTGTTGACACAAGGTGTTTACATGAGCAACTAAAAAAAAAAAAGCAACCAATTAACATTTTAAAAAATAGTGAGTGAAATATTTAATGAAAAAGACAGCTCTGGAGACTTCTGACTTGATCCAAATTAAAAAAAAAAAAAACAGTCTTGAAGGTTCGTACGCCTCCCATTTGATGGAAAAATGATTAGCATTTGGTTGTCCATGATTCTCTCTTATCTGATGATATGTGCTAATAGTCTGTCGTTGCTAAGGGATGTTGCTAAGCAAGGCAAGGCACAGAGGAGGTCAACCACCTCTTCACTGACAACTTCTAGCACCAATTATTTTTGTGAACTACAGATTTCATTTTTTCTGAATGTTCTGCATATTTTTTTGAGATGAAAGATTTATCACTATAGTACAATCCAAACATGTGAAGACTTAAATCTTCTGCTGGAATTCTCTCTTTTTCATTAAAACCTAATTTCTGTTCCTCAGCATTGCTGTGCACTTGTCAGAAGGTAATAACCATAGCCTGACCTAGTTTTGTTCAGTCCTGAACAAATTATATGAGAAATTTGGGTATTCTTGGTAAAGAAACATTTTTATGTTGATTTAAATTATTTTACCAATCACTATTTTATTTAAAGGATGATAGTTCATTTTAATTAGAAAAAGTAACAAAAGAAAAAGTATTGGCTTTTAACAAAGCAGAAAATCAAGAGTCACTAAAAAGATGTAATAGGAAAACATAGTAAAATAACATTATATTGAAAGACTGAATTGTTTCTTAAATTGCATTTATTCTAAAGCCATTACTTATTGGATTCCAGGTTCAGAAAGGAAGCTTTTATGTGATATTCCTTCAGATGAGTATCTCAGCTAACAGAATACGTCGATGTATAACTGAAATGAGTTAGTACTGTTTCTAAACTCCTATCATTAATATAGAGATTTGTTCTTCTGTAAGTTTTTTAATGGTGAATGGAACGTTTTATGCTGCCAATTCCCATTTCATGAGTGAAAGTCAAAACGATATAGGCTTCCAAATAATTTAAAAGGGAACAAAAAACCACTCTAAAATTCTCCCTGTGTTTTTTTGTTGATTGCTATGAGTCTTTTGAAGCCTGATGTGAAGTGGTTAGGGTCACTGCATTATCATCAAAGTGTTTTTAAGCTGTCCCCTCAACAACCACTTCACTGCACCATTATGAGCATTACTATTCTGTGAAAGGTAGACAAGTTTAATGCATGCTGATCAGCATCAAGTATTAAAACTTGTTTTTTCTCTCATTTAGTTTTTAAAAAAAATATGTGAATAACGAGCTCCTAAGCTTTGTTTCTCCAAATCACAATGTATCTGGCTTTTTCAAACTGTTCTTGGTAACTTCTTTTGTGGTCCAAAGCAGAAATGCTAGTTTCAGTCAACTTGCACTGAAGACACCTTCAAAGAGACCAGTGAGAGTTTTGCCTTGTACAATATAGAGAAATATTACGAGGGAAATAATATATTTTTATTTTTCAGTGGTTTAAATAAATATGTCCAGAAAAATCTTTATTTCCATGGGCTGTAATTAGGCAAAATGACTTGAAATGGATCATTAGTTTGCTAAGTGGTTCGGGTGAACAGTTAGGTGTTTGCAGCTCATAAGGTTCAATACACTTAATCCTTGAGGAGAGCAAGTGAGAAAATTCCTGTCTCTCATGTTTTTGTGGCAGGATTTTTTAGCTGAATTTTCTGAAATACTGTAAGCAAAATTTCTTTTCTATCACCTTTTTAACTCTCCGTTCTTCATACATGGACACAGGCATGATGTTGAGACTTCTGTTAGTACTACTACTATTACCTTCATATTCATATCAGTATTAACTTTCCTACCAATGAATAATGCCACTAATTGTTTTTGATCAGGTGGAAAATGTCATAGGAATCCTTAACGGTACCACATGAGCACTGAAGAACTGAACTGCAGTATACCAGAGATCATTTGTTATGTTTCATCAAAAGGAAAAATTATAATGATGGTTACCTAGGAAGATGATGATCTACAAGTCTTTAAAAAGTTTCATGCTTTTATAGAGCTTTATATATCTTAAATTCATTTTAACTTTCACATGGAATGTGCACGTCTCCAGAGAGGACTGGATCAACACATATGTACCATTTAGGATTTACCCTTTTCTGAAGGCTTAAATGGGACTTTGTTGCTTGTTTTTCCTCTGCGCACATGTACGTTTGTATTGAATTTCCTAGATCACAGTTGAGGACCCTTTTAATTTTTGACAGCTAATTAGATTTTTCAATGACAGTGGTAGGCTGTGTATGCCTGCATATGCATATGCATATGCCATAGCCTGCAATGCCATGGAAAAAAAAAATCGTATCGTCATAATCTGTATGCAGTGAAGTTATAGATCCAATCCAAATTATAACCAACAGGTTCTCCATCTCTTCCTAAAAAATATCTTAATATATTAATTACAAAAAATTTACTGGAGACAGAGCTGGGTGGACAAAATATATTTTTCCCTTGGAAAAGAAATATATTTTCTTTAATTTTACACAAACTAACAAAGTTCCAAAAGGATTGATATTACATTGTTTCCTTTACTTTTACAAGTATGAACATTTCAGAGAAAAATCAAGACGTAAGGAAATAATCACAAGTAAACTACAACAGAATGTGTTGCAAAGAGCAGAAACACAGACTTAGCTAAGATGTTTCTACAGCAATCCCTCACACTGTTCTTCTTCACAGAAAAACAAAACAAGGTAAATCAGATTTCAGTCTTTGTGACAGACTACTCAGGAAGGGAACCCACTGTCCACTGAGGAAAGGAATAAAGTCCTAGATGAATAGAAAAATAAAGTGGCCCCTAAAGAATTGACTCATACTTTGTGATCTCTATGGTGTATGTTTGGACCTGTCATTAAAAGGGTAGGACAGCACTACTTCATCCAAAGGAGAGCTCTGCTGAGAAAGCTGGGACAACAATCCCATCTGTAATAATCTTCAGAAGTATCTTATGTAATCAAGTTGAAAGGAAAGTAAGTTTATATTCAATATATTTTTTCTTAAACTAGATTTCATAGGAAAAATATTTTTTTTGCTGAACAATCTCAAATTAAAGAAAATCATTTAAAATCTAAAGTACTCACAAATGAACATGTTACTTTTCTGTTATGTCTAGTCCCCATTTCCCTCTCTGGTCTGGAGCCTTCCTCCAAACTACATCTCACATAGTGCACTACAGCCAGGAAACAAACACAATATATTGTCCTTCTGAAAGGTGTGAGAAACATATTCTAAACAACAGCCTCATTTATAAGAAGAATAGACATCTGAGGCACCCATATTTAATTCCCCAAATACAGTGAAAGGAGAGTGCTTCACAGGCTGAATGCTCACCTATCTTATGCCTTGTCCCTTTAATGCAATCTTCTGGAGAGGCTTTATTTTTGCTATTTTTAAAAAAAAAAAAAAAGTATCTCTTTTCAGTAGCCAGGCTCTTCCCTGCTTTCTTTTTCACGACTCTCACGTTTGCACTGTATTGCTTTCAGGGAAACAGTATGGTTTTTATCCTTCAGTTCCTGAAGTAGGGGATACTGCTTTTCTACCACATTTAAGAGACTATACGGTATGATAAAATGCCAATAAATCTATATGCATTAATTTTTTTTTACTGTAAAATAATAATAATGTTACTAATGGAGAAGAGATGGGGAAGGATTACAATTGTCAGCTTGTACTACTGCTAGTAGGGCTCCCACCTCTGTGAAGAGCAGAGGACTGCAGTTACTTGCAGAAGCTGACACACTGGAAGAAAATTGCAAAGGCAGTAGTGACATTTCTGACATTTCTATGAAGAAAGGGAACTGTCTGTGCTTAATATATACAAAAAAAGTGGCAGAAGAGGCAGTAGGAAAAACCAGAAAACTCTACACACATACACACACACATATGCACCCCTCACCCCCCACATATCAAAGGAGTGAAGTATGGAAAAGGGAAAAACTGTCTTTTGCTTTTTCCAGAAAGGACAATTAAAGTACAAAACATCTGAAACATTTGATAGTCTTTCTTCTTTTTGGTTTGTTTTTAAAAACTTTTCTCTTGTGTTACAAACATCCCCTAGAACAGTCTTGCAGACAGGAAGCCCACATAGACATCTCCCTTGAAACAACTGACTCAGTAGTTCTTAACAACAGAGATGTGCTATGAGTTAATTACACGTAGGAGATATGACTGTTTAAAATCTCACCTTAGGGGTTTAGCTGCTAGTCTGCATTTTGAAAGAAATAATGGTAATCCCATCTTCTTAGGACTGTTTTCTCATTTAGCGTCTCCACTTAATAAAATCATTTAGACATAATACCCATGATTTATAAAAGTTGGGAAATTGTGTCACTGGTAGATGTTTGTTAACTTTGCTAAGGTGGTATCAGTATCTAGGAAGTTTATTTTCCTGGTATTTTAGAAATGCCCCTTTGGGGCATTCTAAGCTTTCTAATTACATTTATACAAGACAAGTATTTTTTAATTATACAATTGTTTTCAAATGCTTTTCATCATTTGGCTTTGTAGTCTTTTGGCAGGGAAATTTAGATCAATTTGTTGTGACTTAGCACTTTCCATATTTGACATACCAATATATTTTCCCAAAGGTATTGGCTGTTTGATTATCAGATAGTTTCTAAAGGAATTTCCACTGAGCTGTGGAAAACATACTGGTACGTCCTTTTAAGAAACACTTCTTTCCTGTAACATGCCTAAAATACCTATTTCTTGTCTTCATCTGATTTTTTTAAGTCTTTCTGTATTGTCAGGGTTCGTCTTCAAATTCCAACAAGATAGAAAAAAGCTTGGATGAGGTTATTGGGTGTTCCATCAAAAAAACAGCACTTATTTACAATCATTTCTTCCCTGCCATTTCAACCAGAAATCTGAGAATAGAATCTATGCACAGCACAATCTCTGCCATGACAGCATAATCCCAGGATAAGTCAGTTTGCTGTATGGCAAACATCTGTGACCTTCTGGGGCTGGTGCAGATATTTCTGCCTGCACTGTTGTATTTGGTTTATGTGGTAAGGTTTTGGTAGCAGGGAGAGGGCTGCAGGGGTGGCTTCTGTGAGAAGACACCAGGAGCTGTCCCTATGTTGGGCAGAGCTGGTTCCAGCCAGTGATGTTGGTAGCATGTTTGTGATAACATATTTAAGAAAGGGTAAAAAATGCTGTGCAATGGCAGCTGGGAGAGAAGAGTGAGAATATGTGAGAGAAACAACCCTGCAGACACCCAGGTCAGTGAAGAAGGAGGGGGAGGAGGTGCTCCAGGCACCGGAGTGGAGATTCCACTGCAGCCCGTGGTGAAGACCATGGTGACACAGGTTGTTCCCCTGCAGCCCATGAAAGACCATAGTGGAGCAGCTAGCCACCCTGCAGCCCATGCAGGACCCTACGCCAGAGCAGGTGGATATGCCCTGAAGGATGCTGCAGCCCATGGAGAGCCTGTGCTGGAGCAGGCTCCTGGCAGGATCTGCTGCCTGTGGCGAGGAGCCCATGCAGGAACAGGACTTCTGGCAGGATCTGTGACCCTGTGGGGGACCCACGCTAGAGCAGTCCATTCCTGAAGGATTGCACCCGATGGAAAGGACCCATGCTGGAGCAGTTCTTGAAGAACTGCAGCCTGTGGGAAGAACCCACTCTGGACAAGTTTGTGAAGGATTGTATCAGGGGGGATCAGCAGGGGAAGAGCATGATGAGGAAAGAGTGGCAGAGGTGAAATGTTATGAACTGACCACAACCTCCATTTCCCATCCCACTACGCTGCTCGGGGCGGGGACGTGAGAGGAGGTAGAAGAGTTGAGTGAAGGTGAGCCTGGGAAGAAGGGAGGGATGGGGGGAAGGTGTTTTTAGTTTTTTTTTTATTTCTCACTATCCTACTCTGTTATTAATTGGCAATAAATTAAACTAATTTCCCCAAGTTGAGTTTGTTTTGCCCAAGATGGTAATTGATCTGCCTGTCCTTATCTCGACCCACAAGGTGTTCACCGTAATTTCTCCCCCTGCCCCACTGAGGAGTGGGAGTGAAAGAGCTTAGTGGGCACCTGACAGCCAGCGAAGGTCAACCCACCACAACTGTTCTTTATATTTTGTTGAATAATGAAAATACACTTTCTAAAGCACTAGCACTAGGATGTGATTCCTGTCCCAAAGTATTTGTAATACAAAGCACAAAACAATTACATAGACCACATTAGAAGACAGTGCAAAGAAGTTGAATAAAGAAGGCTTTTTTTTTTTTTTTTTTTTATCCTACAGGAGGCAAAGCTAGCCCCAAATACAATACAGCCAAAATGTGTTGCTACTGACAGCGTTTAAGGCAGTGATCCAAAGTCTGGAGATAAAACTTTATTGTACAGTCATTTGAAGCAATGAATTAACCTGCCTGCTGCACAGAAAGGAAGAGAATAGCTGCCCGATCATTCCAGAGTTGGAGATCTCCCAGGGCCAGGAGCTTTACCACCCAGCAAAGAGAGGCCACTGCCTGAGTGCTATCCAGCTTGCAGGCTGCAATAGGAGGAGCTCTGTCAGGGATGAGCAGGTAACTGCCTTGCTCTACTGGGAAGACATCAAGTGGTACAGCAAAGGCCTCCCCTGTGGCATCATGCTAACAAAAACCAATGATGTGGTCTCTACAAGTCAGTGACCAGCTGGAACAGGCTCGCCTGGTGCAGCATCTCCAAATGTCACGAAGTGTTGCTGGTCCATGTGGCTAGTGCACATTTCCCTCATGAAACTAGACCCAGCCAACCTTCATGGAAGTCCCCCAGTAACCTTGATTCACACATGCATAATAAAGAAAAGAGGAAAAAAAAAGAATTTGAATTCTCTACCACTCTCACGCTAATCCATGTTGGATTGGGATGGCCTGAGATGATGATACATACAATTCACTAGTTGGGTTGGCTTTTTTTACAGCTGAGATTAGAACGATCCCCTTTTAAAAGCAAACATTAAAAAAAAAAAAAAAAGAAGAAAGAAATTGTCACAAAAGTAAACTTTTTCATCTTTCAGTGACACTAGTAAATTATGCATTATTTCTTTTTTTAGGTGCAAGGTGTCTTAAAGAAGAGTTTTAAAAGTAAGCAATTGAATTCACAGATTACATTGTCACCTTCAAGAATTATATAGCTATTTTAGTCTAAATCTGATGGAAATTAATTAATTTTATATGTGTAATTCCATAAACATTATTCTTCACAAACAATTACATATGGCCTAGCAAAAGCTATGATTAGGGACAACTCTTGCCTCAAATTACAGCCAGACACTTTTTTATCACCAGGGTTTGAGTCTATTTTTTAGGGTTCTAATCTTTGAATTATCAGCTGGATTTCTCCTCTGAAACACATCTAATGCCAAATCTTTTTAATAAAATATTACTACTCACATATTTCATGAGGAAATACAAAAAATGCCTGTATACATCCAGGTGGGATTAAAATTCTCTACAAACTTGACCTTGTCATAATGTCATGATACCTGTTTTCAGTACCTATGCTATTTATCTTGGCATAAATACTAATCCAACCATATCAAGCCAGATTTAACTCCCAAAAGGTAAGTGAAATTATTGCTGTAGACAGGGCCTATATACTTTATAAATTAAAACCACTTACAATTTAAATCACATTCTTATTGAGTTCTTTTCCCAAGGAACAACCAGAAGTAAAATCCTGCCAAGGCAACCAGAACTCATTTTAAAGAACAAGTCACTTTGTCCCTCTCAAACTGATTAAATTTAAGAATCCCTTTCATTTTTTCATTGCATCATAAAGAGTTAATATACTCTACAGCATATGTGAGAACATTCCCTTACAATTCAGTGTCTATTGCCTAAACTGTAATGTAGTATCATATTTGTCCAATTTTCAAACACCTTAATAGTTACTGTGTTACATACTTAATATTTTCTAACAAACACCTTTATTCATTTTATATGGTACTTACTAACTACACAAAAGGGTGATGGTGGTTTTGTAATATAGGGGTGGGACCAAGTGCTTGATGTATATCTGTACTATAGTAGCTGGTAAAATATATGGTACCACAGTCCATGATATGAGTGTCACAAAAGAATACTTGCCCAGCTATAATGTCTGTTAACTAAAAATTCTGTTTATATCATGCTTTTATTTTGAAATGTCCAGTATACACTGCAACAGGACAATAAGATATTCATTTGTTAAGCCAAAGATTGAACAGTCAAATTTCTTTTGTTCTACTATAGCAATTAAGAGAGTAAGGTCGGGGGAGGGAGGTATTTCTGTGTGTTTATCTGGGTACGTTTTACCTGACAAGTCAAAACATCTAAAACACGGAAGATGTGTATGAGATTAAAACTATTTTATTGGTATGGACCATGACAAAAACAGAGAAGAACATTTGAGAAAATATTCTTTTTCTGCTAAAAACTTTAAAAGTTTGTTTCATTTCTGTAATGTCAATTATAATCAGACATTGAAAAAACACACCTGAAGTTCACTTTAATTTAGGATGTATGTAGGCTCTCGTACAAAAGCTGTTTCTTACAAGGAGATGTAAGAAAGGAAACATACAGCAATCAAACCTGATTACAGAGAAAATAATATATCAAACAGTACTTATATGTAACATTAATATTTAGTATTATATAACAAACTGTAAGTCCTATTATCAGTTTCATGTGGGCAGACATTCTGTATGCATGAAGCTAAATATTATGATGCACAGATGACATAATTAGGCCTCTTTGTCTGTATAATAAGCAAACCGGCAAAAGGATGTTTAAAGATACATGTTAAAACACTGGTCTGCTTGGTGAAAGCAGTTTTAGTTGAAATATGGTAATGTTTACAACACGTACTACAGGCTATGGCGTTCTTTAGTGTCTGAACCAAAACCCATCACAGTCAGTAGGACTGTTTAGGTATTCAAAGGTAAAGGTGTTTTGAAGTGTTTAGCTGAAGTTACAAACTGAAGGAAAAAAACTTATACACCTCTCCAGGTAATAACTCCTTACAGAAAATTGCTCAGATTCAACTTGTAAGAATCCTCTCTTTTGAGTAGGACAAAATGGTCTGTATTGTCAGAACTTATCATTTTCACTGAGAATGTGTTTATACTCAATTGTCAAGAAAATACTCCAGAAAAGTCAGAATTAGAAAATCTGTGTGTTTATTTATGCGTATGCATACATAGCTATGTAAGGAGTAAATTGGGGCATCTCCCCCTCAGACTTTGTTGTTCTCTATGTTGTTCCTCTCTCCATACAGCGTTTTGCCCTTCCTTACCCAGGGTTTCCCCGAGGTGCCGCCAGCGTGGCTGCAGGGCCCAGCTGTGCCCTGCGGTGGGGCCGTTGGAGCCGACTGGAATCGGCTGTGTCCGGCACCGGCAGCCCCTGCAACACCCCCTGCCAGTGCCTGGGAACCCACACCTGGTATATAAGTATGAAAACAGTATATGTGTCTTTCTACTCACCTTTGACAGACACAGATACACAGATAGAGTCTGTTCTTCATATAAATGTATGCAAGACAAAAAGAGAAGGAAAAGAAATCAGCATAAAATGCACACACCAGGAGACTTCTCATCCTGCAGAAATACACACACAGAGTAATTTACAACTTGGAAACATAATCATGAAAAATATAGATGTATAGTCATTGAACTCATTCCATGTCATAGCCTGATCAGTGACGTCTGTGAGCCAAACTGACAAGTTTTTTTGGTTTTATAGTCTAATTCTGTATCCTACATATTTGTACACAACGACAGTTTAGGTGCCTTGGCAGAAAAGGTTCCAGTTCCTTGTCAAACACATGCCTTTAGTAAAGGTTTATTTCATATATGAACAAGGTGTGAAATTAAGAGTTCTGTTGAAAGAGATCACTGCAGGTGATTACCTCCATAAATTCCCTTTTTAACAGAACATATTTCATTCCACTCAAAGTCAGAACAAAGCTAAAATGTCCTACCAAAATGCCTCACTGGTATTTTGCACTTTATGAACTGTCAGTGTGATATAATGTAAAATCAGAAACACATATATAACTACATCACAATCCAGTGGGATGGAAAATCTGCAGAGAAAGCACTGGAAAAAAATTAGAGAGAATGACAGGAAATATAAAATTGAATGAAGTATGTTACTAGTAATTTTTGCTGTTCATCCAAACCTCCATTTCTACTCCAACTAGCTTTCTCTCCCTTTCTCTAAAATTAAAAGAAAGTCTGTTATTGATAATAATTTCCCATCCCACACAGCTCATTGCTGGATGCCACTGACTGGCATTAGACAGCATGTCTGAGGACTCCTGGAAGTCAGAGACCTTGCATTGCTCTGACAGTGCAGAGCTGGAAAGCTGCTCCCTCTCTCCACATGGTGACTCCTCATGGCCCGAGGGCTTACCACCCGGTAAAAACAGACATAAAAGCCAGCTGCTGGAGTACAAGTGCTCTCCAAGCATTTACATGGGGCTGTGCTGGGGACAGCAAAGTGTATTGGCAAAGTATCGCCATTCGTTTTCTAGGAGATGGCTCTACTTTCACATGCTGCTTTAAACTCAGCCAGGCCCCAAGGTCACTGTAACACTGGCCCTGTAATCTGTGAGGCATAACTAACTCCTCCACAGTCCTGCTTTGCTGAACCCAGCAGATATCAGGTGAAGTAAAAAATCTGTCCCCACATTTAGCAGCATAATCTTCATGTCAGTAAGTAGAAAGTTTTCCTGAAATATGGTAACATTTTCATTCTTAAGGCAGAGTTAAACATACTCCCTTACAATCCCCTGAAATAAAAGTTCATATAGTCTTCTTTCTAAAAAAAAAAAACAACTGTCTCCCTCTCCCTTCCAACCTACACAGACTTGTATGTCCTTCTATAACTTGGTAGATGGATAGAAATAATATTGTTTCTGATGGTAGACTATATTATTTTAGACTATAAGACAAAATATGTGGTAATTTTTCCTCAGCCTTCATTTTCTCCTAACTGTACTTTTCCTTAACAGGAAAAGAATATAAAGCCAGACTGAATGTCTTTACAAGATAAGCAAATGTGGATGACATTTGGCCATGTCATGGTCATTTATGCTGATCTGAACCCAGATTCACTCCACAATCGTTCTGTGGTGAGGTGACACCAGTCTCTGGAATTCTACTGGAGCACAGACTGTCAAAGAAGGGCAGGACTGGGAAGGAAGGTAGTGGGGCAAGATACATCTAGAGACTTTAAAAGCAAAGAAATAATGAGACAGGTTGACATTGGACTGGGCTGGGGGGGAACAAACTACTGGAGGTTTAAGCAAATTTTTCACTTAAAGAATTCATTTTGTTCGTGGGGAAAAGATTATCAATCTGCTATGATATAACAAAAAGAAATCTCTTTCTGTAGAATTTTCAACCTGACTTATAGAAGTCTTGCAAGAACTAAAATAGATACTTTAGTTTGAGACTATTCCTAGCTAAATTTGCCAACCAAAAGTGCATAGACAGTTTCAGATAAGCTTTACAAAAAATCTCCAAACTTGTCATGAGTTTTATCTGAACTGATGCTCTGAATAATGACTTACCTCTCTAGCTTATTTAGAAATGTAGAAAACAGCTTTTATAGCTGTAAAAGTTACGAAAGTTATTCGAAAATCCTTATTTGTATTTTAGAAAAGTCAAATGAAAAACAAATCTCAAATTTGTGTTTTATAATGTAATTGTAGCTCTACAAATGTCAAACTGAATTATATTATGAAGAAAACATGTCTTGTTTTTCACATGAAAACCTGATCCAACCTGGCATCAGAGTTTCAACATGCTTATGTGTTTAGATATCATTTGTAAGAGCAAGAAATTTTTTTTTTCCATGTAGAGCTACTTGCAACCCAGAAATAATTTTTATTGAGAACTTCAATAAACAGTGAAACATAGTCACAACTCTAGCTGATATTATTTTCCTTCATTGGATTTCTTCCTATCATATAACTCAAAATCAAGCATTTCTCTTCACATGTGTATAAATATATATGTTTATGTATATCACATGTTTATTAAAGAAAAAAACCAAGCAAATGAAAACCTTGTAAACAGGCTGAATTTTCCCTTGCAAAGGTAACTCTTACACACACAAACAGATACACACACACACATTTTTCAAAATTGCAAAAAGATTTACCAAGTCTGTAGCTGGTCAAAAATGAAAAATAGTGTAATATAAAAATATTTGAACACTTTTTCATTTGCATGTGTTGGTGCAAATAGGTTATTGATGATGCTTCATTTCATTCACTTTATAATTTGAAACATGTAATAGTTCGCTATATCATCTGCTATCTACTTTCTCAGCATGTAAACAAATCTGTAACTGACATTTAGGAGCATGGAATGGATCACTCTTATGTGAACTAAAACATTCTGAAAAATAACAACACACTATGCAGTCTAGTGACAAATAATACTCCATGCTCTCCATGAATAAAGTCATCCAAAGCAATGTGCCCTGCTCATTACTTTATGTTAATAATATCATATACAAATATGGCAAATATAAGATAAAAACCATAGGGTTTAGTTTTATTTTTCAAATCAAGGCTAGGTATTTCTTAAACTTTTGTGGCATAAAGCAAATAAATATTTGTTATATTTCCAAATGCCAAAGCAAGTTGGGTTCCCCTCTAAAAAAAAAAAAAAGATAACCCTCTAGAAGTTACCTGCAGTGCGCAGCTTTAATCCACTAGCTAACATAAACACAACTTTCCCTGGATCAAAGGCAAGAAAATCCTAAAGCTTCATGTGGACTCTAACTCACAGCCATTCCTTGAAACTCTTTGTACCTTTTCCCCTTAGTAGGGGATAATAGCAATGGCTCTCAGAGTTCTCATGGAGCTAGCTACACTAATGTCTGTCTTTAAAGTCTGGATATGGGCAAGACTTCTTGACTCCATTAAAAACCAGTGTAGAAGTATGAAAACATCAGTAAATATTAGCTGAAAACCTGAGTTTTGCAAGCAAAAGGACATTTTATTTATTTTCTCTCAGATTTCTTCCTCCTGCTTTAAACATGTCAAGAGCTGAATTTATACTCCAATGCATAGTAATCACTAAGAAGCAACTGCAGAACAATGCAGAAGATGAACAGCATACACACATAGATGCATGCACTTACAATGTCTATTCTAGAACAAAATTTGGAATGCATCATGTGGACAAGGCTACTGAAATGGTTTGTATATATAAAGTGACATTCTTAAATGCACTGCTCTACTTTCATGACTCCCTGCAGCAACTCAGATAGCTTCTCACTTTCCCAGAGTCAACCATCGTAAGTTGCGGATCTTTTAGCTCTGTATATCTCCTTAATTCCTTTTTACCTGCTCCTGTCCCTCTCTTGTTGGGACCTGGCATTTTTATAACCTTTTGGTTATTACATAATAAAGACATAGGATTTTGATCTTCCAGCGTTCCTTCCACTTTTATAGAGCAGTTTTGACTACATCTTCAAATTAATATTCAGGGAGTCTAACTTTAGTGCAGTGAATTGCTCACCTCACCTGTTGGCTGAATAGGAAATTCAGGCTCCTAACTTTCCTCATTCAGCTGCAGTGTATTTCAGATGGTCAAACAGGCTAAAATTTAGATAATTAGAACTGTTCCTCAGCAGCATCAGTATGCAAATGCTGTAAAATACATGCATGATATTCAATTAGGGTCTTAATCTCAACACAGAAATTCAAATACCAGTAGGCATAAATGTTTTTAAAAAATCCTTTTACCTTCCAGCATAAAAAGCATTTTTTTAGTATTACTAATTGCAAGAGAAATACATGGGACTGAAGAAATGACAGTATTCCTCAGGAGCTAAACCCAGCAATGTCTGCAAGAACTACAGTACACTTTTGGGTCCTTATTATGTCAAATTTAGAGTTTTTGGTATACTTCTTAAAAATAAGAAGGATGGATCTATCATTCTTATTCCTTCCTAAGATAGTAAATTGCTATTTTTTACTTAATTTAAGTACCCATGTTCTGATCTTCATTGCCTGCATTTATTCTGTAGAGCTTCAGGTGACAATTATATTGAAAAGATTTTTCTAAAGTTCTCAGACATACTCACTTGCTATTGTAATTTAAATATCAAAGTCAGATTGTATTTCCAGTTTTTAGGTCAATTTCTCTGTGGACTTCTGCTGAAAAACCAGGGATACAGTATAAAGCATAAGTGAATAATGATCTCATTAAAAACTTTCATATAGTATGTATAGTCGCCTTATTTTGCTTCAAATCTCTTCACATCTTGCAGTAGTTTATTTTGCACCATTGGCAGATGACAGAATAAATACGGAATAAGAGAGGTAGTCTGTAGCATTTGTGATATCTAGTGAAATTATCTGTATGATATTCTCATAAATNTGATGTCAGACTCTTCTGCTACTATCTTTCATCAAAAAATTGCACTGAGATTTAAAAATCATTCCCTGAAATGAATAGTGGAATTGGACCAAATATTCTTTCCCTTCTGCTGATTTCAACATTAGTTCCTACCTTGTTATTACATATGTTGCTTGTTATTTCTTTCTTAACAAATCCTTTCAGAAGCTTTAGATTATTTTACTTGCATATATGATTTCATGGACTCATCTCCAAATGGGTATCAGTGACTTAAAAGTCCCAGACCAATTCTGAAAATTAGGGTAGCTGTTTAGCAGCTAGTATTCCATGCACTCTCAGAGAAACATTTCCAAGATCTACTAAATCATGTTGGCATTTTTAAATGTTTGAACATATAAGAAGAAAGCAGTATGCCACTCACCTAAGAAAAAAGGGAAAGAAAAAGAAAAAAGGTTAGAAGTAGTTGAAAGTTCCTCATTAAGCTTCACACCCAGGGATGCTCTTTCACAGCTATAGAAATTCTTGAAATCATTGAGTGATAATGGATGTAATACATCTCATCTCCTTTCTATGTTTTTTGACATAGTTATGCACTGGTTTGATTTACTCAGGACTGTATTTTAAAGTCTGCCTTAGGAGGATAGGACCTCTACTTCTTTTTAGCCTCTTTAATGCTCTTGCAACACAAAATGTCCTAAATGAGGCTTGATCACCTATTTAAGAATTTTCCATGCAGATATGGAAATCTCCAGATGTTATCAAACCTACAGCTTTAGTGCCAGCTCTCTGTCNTGACAGAATAAATACGGAATAAGAGAGGTAGTCTGTAGCATTTGTGATATCTAGTGAAATTATCTGTATGATATTCTCATAAATCTCAACTCTACACTATTTCATGCCATTATTAGAGTAGTTGTAAGATGGTGGTGATTACTATGAATGACGTAATTTTTCTACTCCATTGTGATACCTAACAATCCAAATATGAAGGCAGAAAAAATTACTGATTTGTGAACTTGACATTTTGACTTGGCACTCTAAGGCCAAAAAGTAGAATATTTCTGAAGCTCAGNGATGAACATTATGATCTTCCATCATTACATTTATGTAGACCATACAAAAACCAGCAATTCAGCTTCACAGTTTTAATAAGTTTACATGTTGTGAGAGCCTTAACTCTCCTGAAGGGAGTAGTGGTACTTAATGTTCAATAAGCATACTTTTTCACATTTACAGTATTTTAGATCTTTGAAAAGCATGTTGTCTAAAGTGTCACTTATTACAGAAAAATGAAAGAACAAATAATGTCATTCATTTTTAGGCTCTGTGACAATACTTCTGTACACATTTTCAAAATACACACCCTTCCAGTGCATTTACACTGTTGTTACAGCTAAACCACTCATTTGGGNTTCTTAATTGCATAGACAGTAAAATTGCTCGATTTTTTGGATGGGGAGGGGATACATCACTGAAGCAGGAAGGACAGAAAATCTGTTCCTGTAGAAAGCAGTGATAATTCTACCTTAACTACAAAGGAAGCAGGTTGGGAGTGTTGAAGTATGATGAATCTTGGCCTTATATTGTTCAAGTACAATGAAATATTTGGCAGAAAAAAACATTTTTTCTTTTTTCCTCCTACACACTCTTGAACAGAGAACTGAACAGCCCTGGAGACATGCTTCAGACATAAAGTCCTCTAGCAAGAGTCTCTNACAAGGCTTTTCCAAATATTAATATGAAATGTATTTGACTTACTACTGCAGTTTTCCTTCCAGGCAGATTAGCACAAAGCTTAGCCAAAGCTAATTTAGTTTCAGGAACTCATTCTAGAGGGGCTGGGAGGTGATCCCACTGTGGTTATATGACAATACGTTAAGAAAAGTTAAACTGGTTGTGAACATAAAGCAGATTTCAATGACAAGCAGCCAAGCTGTCTTGGGAAAGAAAATTTTAAGGCCACATTTTATCACCTTAGCTTATTTTGTTTTATCCTTGTCTGAAATCCAATTTTAAAACAACACACAGTAAAGAAACATTANGGAAGGAGCTTGTGGAAATTAGTGAGTAGGACAATGTTCACAAAGTTGGAGGATATCCTTCTTCCCTCACCAACCCAAGAACAAAACTGAGAAAAAAGGGAAAGAAAAAGAAAAAAGGTTAGAAGTAGTTGAAAGTTCCTCATTAAGCTTCACACCCAGGGATGCTCTTTCACAGCTATAGAAATTCTTGAAATCATTGAGTGATAATGGATGTAATACATCTCATCTCCTTTCTATGTTTTTTGACATAGTTATGCACTGGTTTGATTTACTCAGGACTGTATTTTAAANCCCAGTACAAGAGAGATATGGGCATACTGGAGAGAGTACAACAGAAGGCCACAAAGATGATTGAGGGACTGGAGCATCTCTCCTGTGAGGAAAGGCTGAGACAGCTGGGACTGTTCAGCCTGGAGAAGAGAAGGCATGGGGGGAACTCATCAATATATATAAATATCTGTAAGGAGGGTGTAAAGAAAACTGAACCAGGGCTGAGGCTCTTCTCAGTGGTGCCCAGTGACGGGACAAGAGGCAACGGGCACAAACTTAAACACAGGAGGCTCCGTCTGAACATAAGGAAACTTTTTTTTTAATGTGAGAGTGAGTCAGTCTGAGCGCTGACACAGGTTGCCCAGGGAGGTTATGGAGTTTCTATCCTTGGAGATATTCAAAAGCCATATAGATGTGGTCTTGGCCAACTCTAGACACTAGGTGGCCCTGCTTGAGCAGGGTGCTTGGACCAGATGACCTCCAGAGATCCCTTCTAACCTCAATCATTTTTTGATTCTGTGATTCTGCGATTCTGCGAAATGCCATGGAATCAACCTAGGCTGTGCTAATTCCTGGTAATACCTTTTTTCCTCTGTTTTAAAGAGCTTAGAAATAACACATTGCTCTTTGAGTTGAGAGTTGTCCTTTTCAAAGACTGCTCAAAATTCCTTCTTCACATTTCAAAGAAATTAATTACAAAGGAAAAAAATCACGCATGTGGCCCTAGTGACATATAAGCTTGGCATTACAAACTTTTGACTTTCTCTGTAGTCCTGAGGAAACAAAGGTCTTTTTTGGTACCAAACTCACTGTGAGGTTACGAGAAACATATATTTGATAATAGTCAAACCGTTGGCCAATAAACACTAGTGAAAATTTCTCATTTGTTAATTTAAGAGATGTAAGGCATTAGGTTTCTCATAACAGAGGATGACAATACACACAAAAAAAGTAATTTTGTTTAAAAATATCATGTTGTCCATAGAACTCAAATGGAATCAGTTCTTGGATAACAAACCCTGGCACATTTTGTATGATGAGGTTTCTCAAAGGCCACCTGCCTGAAACTCCTAAGTATAGATACCCAAGGCAATCAAGCAGAAAACTGGTGGGAAAGAGGAAGATTTTTTAAGCTTCCCTGGCAGGGTTAATACTGTCAGATCCCTACCAGTTTAAACAATAACTTCTGTGCAAAGCATTTGCCTGTGCATTTTTAAATGAAAAAAAAAAAAAAAAAAAACAAAAAACAAACCCCATTGTTTCAGAAAATGTTTGAACAGCCTTGTTTCCCTCTTTTCCTACCTGGGAATTACAAAACAGTGAATGCTTCTGACTCAAGCAAAGTGAAGTAAACCAACTCTCAGAAAAAAACATATGGCTTTGCAAATAAATGTCTTCAAATATTTTAAGATATAGGCTGCAAAGAATTGAAGAGACGCATGTAGTGTACAGTTTATGCCTCCAGTTCCATAGCAGCAGTAGTATAAAATCTGACCTAGTATTTTAAACCAGCATTTGTGTCAAAGTCTAGAAATAACAGATTAGATCCCATGTACATTCATTGTACATTCAACGGGTTGTAAACAACATCAGCACATTTCCAAAAGCATTGAAAAAGTATTATCACACACTAATTTTGTTTCTTTGCATTTCAATGATTTGAATATGAAATTTCAATGGCTTTTTCTCCTGTTTGAACTGTAATGTTTGAGATGCGACAGCAAACAACTATGGGGGTTTTCATATAGTGAAATCCTTCTGTAACTTTATAATGCTACATTAAACCTTATAATAAACTCTTTCATTTACACTTTATATAATTTTTCTTCTTTTTTTAAAATTTTTAATTCCTTTCCAGTGTTGGTCATCCTCATGTGCAATTTTTTGAGATACTATGAATTCGTGTTAAAATAAAAGATTCATAATTCACTGAAACAAGGTAAACAGGCATGTTCTTGATGTTATTTATATTCCAAAATTTCTTCTCTGTTATTCTGCTGATGCCTTGCTCCTCACAGTCATCTTGTTAGCATTCATTTCTTTGTTTTACACACAATCATACAAAAAGTCAATATTTCAAGAAATTAAATACCTATGTCTACAATTTGTGAAGGACTGTTGGGTGTTGGTTTGGGGGCTTTTTTGGGGGGTATACTTAACTTGTATATGAGAAAAATACAGAACCTGCTGTTCATTCTCTCCATGTTCATATAATTTAGGTTAAGATTTCCACCTAATGAGCTTCAGTATGGCATTCTTTTATCAGCTATTTAACATTGTAATTTACAATGTACTCTTGCACCAAGGAAAGAAGCACAAAGCAACATATAGCATAAGAAGCAGGTCAAGTGACAACAGATCAGATCTTAAAAGTTCTAGAAAGACTCAAGAAGCAGTTCATATTCAAAACTCTTATATGTTGCTTAATATTATCCCCACAGCTTTACAGTGGACACCTACAGTTTTAAACACAAAATGAGCAGCTTTTCAAAACATGCTTAGGTCATATGTTTTCCATCTATCTCCCCAAATATCTGTCTTGACCCTTCAATGTCCTTTTATAAGCCCCTTCTTCCCTCTCTCCTCCTATAACACATAAGATACGGTAGAAATAGCTCAACAAGCTGTGGAATTACCCAAAAGTGTCATGCTGAGGCCAGCAGTACAGTAGATCCTGACTCAGGAACCCAGTGATTTAAATCAGAGGACAGGAAGATTTTACAGTCAGGCAAATGATAAAACCACCTTTTCCTTTAGCAGTTGCACTAGAAGACCTTGACATGCTTAAGGAGCAATTGAAGAACACATAAGTGAAGACTGTTCTATTACATCTCAGACATTTTTTTCAGAATCAGTTTAGTCTATCTTTTTTGAAGAACTGCTCTCTTCACAGTTGTACTGCTATACCTACTGGTTGTGCACTATGTGTTTATCTCATATAGTTTCATCCAACATTTTTTCATCCTTCTGCAGTTTTTGAAGTTTGAAATGCCCGTTAAAATATATGCTTAACTTCAAGCACGTTTTCTTGAAAATATGGATTGAAGAAAATCTTCATAAACAAAAAATTCCTGAATTAACTTTGCTACCTTCTAGTGTCTTTTTCAATCTAAAGGTTCTTGCTTCATTAAGATTCCTTCCATGGTTTTTTGAAACGCACTATAAGGTTCATGGTACACTTAGAGTAGATATAGTTCCCTTCAGCATCTCAAAAAAAAATGACTTAGAAGTAGCAGCTGGTGACAGAACTTTTGTTGAAGTGGTAAGCATAGGCTGGTTAACAACGATTTTACCACAGC
>WAAD01018370.1:0-20358 GCA_013389945.1 Fregata magnificens | reverse complement strand
TTACCAACTGCCACAAAAACAAAGTTTGCAAAGATATATAGTGCTATTTAAGTTACAAATATATAGGTAACAGTGTGTGTAAATAAAACATGTTAAAAAGAGAGATTAGAGCCTCTTGAAAAACGTTCATGGAAGGACGACTTTTCTAATAACACTGGTATGAAAACAAATGAAACAGATGGAATGCAGGTAAGTGTTAGACCCAGCAGCACTTACCATACTGAAAGCAGTACAGTGTATTAATAAAATACGCAGTAAGTTCATAAGATGTGTAGTATATTTACTTTTAATTCTTTAATATCCCCAATGATGTGGTATACCAGGATATGTGGCTATTGTTGAGATTAACTCCTGAATATATAGTAGGAAACAATATATTTCCCTTCTTGTTCAGCTGTACCATGGAAAACAATTGAGATATCAAGAAAGCAAGATGAAAAAAAAAAAAAAAGAAATTTTTGTAATGTGATATCTCCAAGGTTCTTTCATAGGGATATAAGAAGAGACATACTGAGGTCTGATATGACATGTCATTTCAAAGACAAAAAAGGGTATTTGATTGAATGTTAAAAATATTCTTGTTCCTTGCCTCTAAAAAATTCCTATAAGTAAGTCTCTGGGCATTCCCAAACAGGCATGAAACACATAGAGCTCACCATTCATTCTTTTGCAGATGAATTTTTTAAAAGTGGAGACTTGTTTCCCTCCTTCCTTGGCATAACTGTCATGTGCAACAGCACCAGTGTTGTACAGTGATCTCTGCACCAAAGAAATTCATGAGAATCTCATCACCAGCCCCGGTCCTTGGTACAGCGTGGCAATGGAAGCAACATGACCTCAGGGAATCATGTCATGATTATTTGATGTTACCAGTAGCTTCATCTACTGCAATGCCAATTGGTTTGCATAGAAATTCCTTCAGCTGATGTCCAAAAGCCTTTGGAGAAACTCCTGTAGTTTATTCCACTAAAGCTGTCAAATTCCATCCACTGTGTTCCAAATCAGTTAAGGGACAGATGTACTTTTAGAAATACAGGATTATATATTTTTTTATTGTTGTTTTTAACACACATCTAGCCTTCTGCTTTCTGAAATATGGAAGATTTCCAAGAACTGTAGCTAAGTTTTAGATCTAACTTTTTTTGAAGTTGCTTAGTGGTCACTCTGTGGTATTTATTACATAAAAACAAAAATTACTAAATCTGGTGTAGTTAGAAACATGCCAATCAGCTACTGACACTAATTAGTTAATGTCAAAGACCTAACTTTATACAGGAAAAGGTTAGGCTGGGTGCTATTTCTACTCAATACATTTAGTTGTACCTAACAGACTCTGTTGATCATAGCAAACATTCTCAGTACATTGATAGCCAATGAGAATAAAACTGCTGGCAGATGAAAGAGATGAGCAAACAGATGGTGAACCATAGGTCAGTACTTTTGTCATAAAATGATTACAGTAAAGTTTCCTCTGCCTCTGAAAGATGATACTCAATAGACTTCTTCCCAGCTTTCTTGTGGCCAAGTATTCTCTGTTATTGTTTTAAATGTAGAGAAAAAAGGATACATAATTTCATATCTGTCACCTTATTCATCTCTTCCTTTGATTCTGATGGTTGGGTACTATTGTCAAAAGTTTCCAAGTCCCTGCAGCACTTGTTTTGCTTCCAAATTTCATTTTTTTATTGACTCTTCATTTTAAAATGCTCATTGACTTATCACTGTGCTTCCCAGATTGTAAACAATGTCATGAAAAATAATGCTATACTACTTTCAAAGTCAACAGGAAACAGAAAATACATCTTCATTTATTTTCTATATCTAAAATGTAAGTATTAAAAATAAGGAGATTACAGAGTTATTGAGGACGTGCAACTAACAATCAAATGTGCTTAATCCTCTTTTGCTATTCTGAAATTTAATACTTGAAATCCTTTCAAAATTTTCCATATGACTAACATGATAATTATACATTTGCATATTGTTTACATCTGAATCAAATACAGGATTTACACACAGATGAAGCTTACTGAACATTACAGAGGAAAATTTTCAGGGCCTTAATGTGGTTCCACACTTAACACTAGAAGTGCAAATATACAAAGTCAAGCCCCAATATAAATAAGTGAAGTGAACACGCCGATATTGCTAAACCTTTAGCTGCAAAACATCATTAAAAATATTTGCCAAATTTCAAATGGTAAACAAATATGCTTAATCACTCTTTGAATTACTATAATATGTATCTTGACTAACATTTGTTAATGGCTCAGAAAAGTGCTCATTTGCCTGTGCAAAAGATAAACTATATTAAGCACTACAAGGCCTGATTTTTATACCACTCACACTGCTGTAAATTGGTAATCTTAATAAAATCAGAGAAATAATTCTGATCCAGACCCAATGTTGGTAATGCCTATCAGGTGAACCAGTTCAACAAGGCTTTCTAAACCTAAAATTGTTCTTCGCTATTTCAGTACAAGCAGCGGTTAGAAAAGAGGAATGAAGAGCAGAACTAGATTGTCTGTTGTGTGAGATGATGATTAATCATCTACATTTTGGCTGACAGATCAGGGACCTCAGTTTTACCACTGAGGTTTATCTGAGGTTTCAATGAGGAAATATCCTCTATGTTTATCACATTTTAAAGCTATTAACTAGGTGATAAAGATTTTTATTGTATACATATATGTTGCAATGGAAATAACAGTAGTAAAGAACCAGCCTCCAAAATAATTTTTTGATTCATCTTTATCTGATTTATGCAATTCCACAAAAATCCAACCATAAAACAGTATCTAGTTCAACATTATCTAGCACTGATATATAACCACAAACTGGATGATAGTTGAGAAGTGTTCCTTTGCTGCTCTTTTCTTACTAAATGTGGTTGACAAAGGCTACTGATCTTCTCCCTCCCCCCATTTCAAGCTGTGGAAATTAACAAAACATAAAGTTGGGATGGGCCCACAAGAGTCATCTTATCCATCCCCATGCTGCAGAGAGGTCATAACTATATTTTCTTAATTGAAATGTTTATCTGGCATGTTTTTAAAGTCCGAGACTGAGGTTGATTTTGCAACTTCTTTCTGTTCCAGCATTTAACTGTCCCTATCATTAAAAAGGTTTTCATCAAGCCCTCTCTAAATCTTTCTTGTTGATTTACAAATCCACTACTTCTCGTCTTATGCTCTACTGGCATAGAAAACAAACTATTTTGCTTTTACAGCAGTCTTTTTAGGTATTTGAAGATGACTGTGACATAACAGAGCTCTCCTTTCTCTTTGAAACTTCTTCTTCACCTTCCTTGGCCATATTTTCTGTAACTTTTATTATTCTTGCTTTTCTTCTCTGAATGTTCTTCAATTTGTCCATATGTCTTTCTTGAAGTGATGAGCTCAAAGCCAAACAGTGTTCTGTGACTCCAAATGGAAGGATTACTTTGTATGTACACAGACTACACTCCTTTTCAAATATCCCAGAAGATCTGCCTTTTTTGAACATTATCAAACAGTTAACTCAAATTCAATTTATGATCCCCTATAATATTGCATTTGTCTATATTTAATTTTTTTCCTTGTCATTTCCATGACGTCATGGTTATTTCTAATTCTGTGTCCTCTAGTGTATTTGCAATCCCTCCTGACTTTGAGTCATGTACAGACTTAATAAGCGTATTCCATCATCTAAGTGGCTACTGAAAATACTGAGCAGAATCAGCCCCAGGATGGACCTATGAGAAACTCCACTTAATACTGTCTTCTAGAATAACCATTGAAAACTGCTCTCTAAAGTAACATTTTCATATTAGTTTTGCCATGATAGTTTCATCTGTTTTCCTTCCTTAAGTATGAAGATATCATTTCAATTAGTAAAGAAAAAATAAAATTAAAAAATCCTTACTAGCTCAAAAATACATGACAGCTGCTGTTTCTCTCCTAAATAGACTGGTCCTTATCCTGTCAGAAAGGAAACTTGGATTTGTCTAGAGCCTTCTATATGTTTGTTAAAAATCTCCTCGTGACCTTTCAAGTGCCTACAATTATTCAGTTCCAAGAATTTTCAGGGGGGATAGAGGAACAGACTTTTTCCAATAATTGAAAAGCAAGCTAAGATGTCTAATTTCCTCCACATTGCCCACCCCCTTTTTAAAGATACACATTATGTCTTCCCTTTTCTGTCTGCTCTCCCTCATTTGTCTACAGTGTTAAATTACTAGCAGTTCCAGATTGCTTCAATTAGTTCTTTAAGTACCTTAGGATGATGTTTTCTAGACCAAGCCAATCTGAAAAAAATTTATTTCCTAAACCTCTCACCTGATCTTCTCCTGTTTCAGGGTGAGCATGACCCATTACTGCAAAAAAAGCATAGATCGTTTTTTACAAGGACTGATATAAAAGGTATTAGACATTTCAGAGTTGTCAGCATCAGCTTTCTCTCATTGCTCAGTAACAGACCAATTCCTTGCTTCTCATCTTGGTACTACCATAAATATTTCTTGATATGCTTGATAACTTCTATTAATTGCATCTCAGTTCGAGCTTTCATATTTTGTTTTCACATTTTTTCTTTACTTCTTTATATTAATCCTTTGCAACCTGACCTGATTTCGGATTGCTGACATTGCCTTCTTACATCTGAGCTTGATACAGAGCTCTTGGTTTCCTTAAATTGATTTCTTAATGCACATTCTCCCCTTCCTCTACATTAAAATTTGTGATGATGTTCTCAGTACCATTTCTTTGAGGAACTCTCAGATCTATATAAGTATTCTTCTCTTTAGACAAACTTCTTTTCCTTCCTTCTTTGAGTTTACTAGGATGATATAGCTCTTAATCCTTTTCACAGTTATGAACTAGGCGGAGAACAAAATCTGTATTCTTACTACAGCAGAAAAATTTGCTTGTTCATGATTAAACTCAGATTCAACTCACAGAGTCAGCATCTCCCACATTTCAAAAATAAGCTCATTTTCCATTATCGCAGTGCCTTTCACAATCATATGATGAGCTCTTTAAATTCTGCAGTATTTTGTCGCAGGGTAGATGCTCTATTGTGAAGCACAGTTCCTATTTCCTTCCCTTCACAACATAGAATGTATTTTCTTAGATTGAATTTGGAGTACTTCAACATTTGATAAATATTCTTTGTTCTGGAAAGCTTCATTCTTTTATTATCAGTAATTTTTGTGACTTAAGGGAAAACACTTCCCATTCAGATCCACTTTCTTTCTTTATGCCTAACCAGGAAAGAAAAAAGCTGTAACTGATGTCATTTTAAGCTAAATAAACTTCAACTGATTTGAAGGGAATTCCATTAGCTAAGTGTCACTGACAGCTGAACCGATTTCTATTCACTCACAACTTTAGAATATTTTTGCAGCTTGAATTTAAAATGTGGTATACTTCCCTTAAATGTATTTTATTAAAATTTTCTGGAAATAAATTAAGTTTTGCTATCATTCAAGCATAATAACAAGGAAACTAAAACTTTATTATTGTTTATTTACATAAACTGTACGGAGGAGAGGACATGGCTTGCAGGTTACTTTTGACATTCAAGTATTATGGTCATCAAGAACAAATAATTTTGAAAAAAAGAGAATTTGCTACAATTTGCTACTATTGCTGCAAACTTAGAATACTACCTCCAAATGCATTCATTTTATCTCTGCCTTTGAACCACTGCTTATATTCCTTTGTTTGAGCACTTCAGTCATGTACAATGGACTTCAGCATGCATGTGCTTAAATGCCCTTTCTTAAATGGAAATAATTTCCTGAACTGAAATCACAGTGAATGCTGAAAATCCTGATAGAATTCAGTTAAATTCTCTATGAAAATGGGATGGGTTTTTTAGGCTCACTGAGAAAATTCTCCTTTAAAGTAAGTAATAAAGTAGTAATTGGCAGAAAGTCTGAAGGCTACAAAAAATACCAAGTAAATAGAACTGCTAGTGAAGAAAATGTTTCCCACAGTATTAATGTCCCTGCTTAAAGGTCATCAATAACTCAAGAAAATAAATAACACCTACCCACATCCAACCCATTTGCTATCCTTTGTACATTACATGGCTGCTGATCTCTATGACGACATTTATCTTCACTCCTGAGGAAGGACAGAATAACTCATGAGTATTGTTGACACGAGAGAGTTATTTCTCTGTTCCTCTCAGCACAGGTAAATGTCATCACAGAGATCAGCTACTGTTTATGCTCACAGAGCAGTGGAAACAGCCTTTTGACTATCTGCACCTTGCATTTTAGAGAGCTGCCACTTAAATCTTAATATGAATGTAGTTCATAATGTTCTCTTTACCTGTGGGTTGGGAGGTCTTCAAAGGCACATTGCATACTAAAACAAGAACAGTCACTTGCTGAGTAAGGAGTTACACTAATTCTCTGATCCTTCATGCCATCTAGCAGCCCTTTTTTTGAGCCCCGTACTGGCACCTGATTCTGCTGGTTGGAGAACCAGCAGGCATCACCCTTGGAGAGTCTGAGATCAGTTTGCCTGGTTTTGATCCATCTTCTTACCCAAACAGTAAGACAAACACTACAGTCCAACAGCAAATTTCCCTACTGGACCAAACATGCTGTCAATGTCATTTTGCCCACTTGACAAGAAATAGAGAATCATAGAATCATAGAATCATTAAGGTTGGAAAAGACCTCTAAGATCATCAAGTCCAACCATCAACTAACACCACTACGACTCCTAAACTAGGCCCTGGAGTGCCACGTCTACACCTTTTTTGAATGCCTCCAGGGTTGACGACTCCACCACCTCTCTGGGCAGCCTGTTCCAATGCCTAACCACTCTTTCAATAAAGAAATTTTTCCTGATGTCCAATCTAAACCTCCCCTGGTGTAACTTGAGGCCATTCCCTCTCGTCCTATCACTAGTTTCTTGGGAGAAGAGTCCAGCACCCGCTTCCCTACAACCTCCTCTCAGGTAGTTGTAGAGAGCTATAAGGTCTCCCCTCAGCCTCCTCTTCTCCAGACTAAAGAGTCCCATTTGCATGATTTTTTTTCAGAATAAAAGCAGACATAATTTTGTTGTTGTGATTTAAAACATCCAGACAATACTCTAAGAGGCCCAGGTGAACTGTAAAACAGTCTGTTTTCTCAGGAGCATGCAGAAGAGCCCAGCCCAGCCCTCCCAGGCTGCAGGAAGAGATTCCCAGGCACTACTGTCGCCAGGAGGCTGCCTCAGGCTGTGTTGGTCTATAAAACTAGGACAAGATGAATGATTTTTCTGTCACCTTTTCCCATTATCTGGCTGTTTCTGTTTGTCTGCCACACACAGACCATGTTATAAAAGGAAACCCAGCTTCCTGTCATTCAGCTACCAAGGAGGCAGCTCTTACAACTCAGACTGCTGACCAGACATAGGAGTGTTTTCTAGTGATGACTCAGTTTCAGGTGTCTCTTTCATGAACCACCTGAACAGTTTTTTTTAATTATGGTCCTGAATTAACAATTGTTATTATTGCCTTCTACTTTAACACTATTTTACATAACTCTAATATAATACTGTCAGCTGGTTCTGCAGTTTAAAGACAAGGATAGTGATAGCTTGTGTCATCGGTCAACATTTTTATAGGAAAGATTTTATTGAAATATCGACAGACCAATCACACTGCTGCAAATAGCTCATTATCTTGTCTGTGGGGAAATGTCAGAGCTACCTCTCTGCATACTGTATCTTCTACACTTCTCACTTCTGAGAGCTCAAAAAAAACCCCCAAAACCAAACCAAACTACATTCTTGACCTCACTTCAGCTGATATGCACTGTTCTGAAGATAAATAAAGGGTAAAATGCTGACAGTGGTGATATATGATTTCCTAAGGAATAAGGAGTGTGTGAAAGAGACCAAATCATAAAGGAGCCTAAAGAAGGGAGGACCAGAGCGATGGTACAGTCCTGAGGACCGCTATAGAATGACACACGTTAGAGCAAGTGTTTAGATTGTGTAAGGGGTAAGCCCACAAAGAGGAAAAAAAGAAATGGTGATAATTTAAAGACATATCTCTTGCTTTTCAGTCCCACGCCTCAATAAATCTTCAAGGTCAACCATCACATTACCTGATGTTGAGGATCAGTAACATGCTTAAGAATCATTAAGAAACAAAGCAAAAAGCCATGTTTTGAAAGTGTTATTGCAAAGGGGTTAAAGTGTGCTATCTTTTGTGAGCACTGCAATTTCACTGGCATCAGTGAAGTTACATGAGGGATGAGTTATAGACATAATTTGCAATTCAATGTACCATGTAATTCACAATTTTCGAGATGGATTTAGTGAGTTCATGTAATCCTGCTAAGGATTGCACAGTATCTGAAATGTCTCATTATTCTCTTGGATTCTAGAAATAAGCCCAAACAGTGTACAGCTGTATCCAATTAGGTACTGGGCCATTCTTCTTCCATAAGTAGAGATCAATCCCCAATGCCAATTGCACAATGATTAGTACAATTATTAAAAAGAATGAAGACTTGCTTATCTCCTGGGGGTTCTTTTTTAAATTTACAGCATAACTTAGACAAATCTTCAAGCCCTTCAAAAGCATAGTGAATCTTTTAACTCTATTTTTTCCTTAGAAAATATTAGTTTCAGTCTATGACCAGATTTCCTAGCATGGGTAAGTTGAAAGGTGCAGGCATGGCACCGTATTCTTAAACTTCATTTCTCTTAAATCGCCTTACAGTCACGTATAACTTTTTCAAAAGCCTCAGGTGGGAGTCAGGTCTTCATTCTTTGAGGTCTACGTATTCCACACCAGATAATTAATCCTAAGTGAAAGATAATCCAGAGAGGTGAAGAGAAATACAAAAGGTATCTGCTATGGGAATTTCCTCTGCATTTTTCCACAGGAACAAAACTTGCTCCTCTTACAAGCGAAGATTTGCATAGTACAACTCATCTATAGCCTTCTTGAGATTTACCAAAAGTAAATGAGCAACAACTGTATGTACAGTTAATGTTATTTGACTGAAGATAATAGAGGTACAAGGAGGTACTCCACTAAAAAACCCAGACTGTGATGAGTATTCTCTTGGGTCTGAACATGAAGTGATTCAAATCTGCTTCCCAAAAACATAGTAGGCTGGCATAAACTCAGACTGTCATGATGCAATATTTTGTTTCACAATTTTTTTTCTGAACTAGAAGCAGCAATACATTGCAATTAAACTAACTTCTGTGTGTGTTATTTCATTTCTGATAGGACTCCAAGAAGCCCATGAGGAATGTCCTCCTCCTTTTCAATTGATTCATGATCTGGCTGTTTTAGGAACTACAAAAACAATGTTCCAAATTTTCATGCATATTTCCTCCTTCGCATAAAGACATAAAAAAGGTGCAACTTCAAATTTTTATGTAAAGCAAATGAATGTTGAATGAGTGCAATCTGTGGTAGTTTTTCACAACCAAAACTACTCACAAGTGGTGTTGCCAATAACACATAGAATATTTATTTTAATTCCAACTACAAACCAGAGCTATCCTTCATCATTTTTAAGAATGACATGTAAAACAGATTTCCTAAAACAGATGAAAATATTTAAAATAAATTATTTGTAAACAAAAATGTTTAAAGATATTAAAAATTCCATACTCTGCAAATTATCATGAACTGAAAAAAAAAAAAAAGATTGAGCCATTGTTAACATACAAAACTTTATCCAGAATAAGGCAAGGGGATCATTCTGTCAAAGTCTCAGCTAGTGACAATTAGCTTCCTTAGACTGTACCAGCCTAGTGCTATACCAAATTAACTCAACAGATGTTCTTTAGTAACTGTGAGATATACAGTTATCAACTTTTTATTTATAACTCTTCTCAGTGGTGCCCAATGAGAGGACAAGGGGCAATGGGCACAAATTAGAACACAGGAAGTTCCACCTGAACATGAGAAAAAACTTCTTTACTATGAGGGTGACAGAGCATTGGAACAGGCTGCCCAGAGAGGTTGTGGAATCTCCTTCTCTGGAAATATTCAAAACCCGCCTGGACGCAGTCCTGTGCACCCTGCTCTAGGTGTACCTGCTCAAGCAGGGGGGTTGGACGAGATGATCTCCAGAGGTCCCTTCCAACCCCAACCATTCTGTGATTCTGTGATTCTATAAATCTATTATTACCTGTAATTTTGATTCTTTTGTATTTCTGCTTTTTATGAAATAATGCAGTAAATGAACTCGTAGTAAAACACCCCTAATTAAAGTGTTTCTAACCAAGAAAATCAGGATAACAAATTAACATTTTGTTCATTAGCATATTATTTTATCACTGGCTAACAAACATGCACTTCAAGGAATCTTCTTTATTGCTTCAAAATAGTTTCATGAAAATGCTGTTATTCGTATTCTGCAACAGAACCTCGGGCTTGATTCCCTCCCTGTCACAGATGTGGTTATGCAAGCAGGTACTCCCTTGAATCTTCAAACTGAGTATTTTTCAAACACAGAACTCAGTAATATTCTACAAACCTGATAAAAGCTTGGTTTAACAATTATCAGTGCTCCAGATCACAAGTGAGTCAAAACTGTTGTCTACTGCTGTGATGGCTGAAAGAAATCAATAACTGCTTACAATGTAAAAGATGTCTACTAGCCCAAGGCAACAGATTTCACTCTACCAGCCTTTATTTCCCCTGAATTTATAAAATTGCTTTACAATTACCTCTCTCGTCAGAAGAAATACTTTCTGCTTTAATTTATATGGAAATAATGTGACCCTTTGTAAGTGCCCTATGTTAACAAGTAATTAAAGGATGCAGGAGCTGTTTCCGAGTCCTATGAAAAAAGATGTTGGTAGCCCTTAATGGGCTTTTAGGAGACCTTTCAAATATTGTAGGCAAATAAGATCCTTTAGTACTCACCTTTTAATGTGCAGTTTATTCTACAATAGAGAGGGAATCAAAACCAGTTATTCAGAGACAGAGTGCTCCAAACAGAAAAGGAAGAACCTCAGGTATGGAGGTAGTTCAAATGGTCTTACAGTAGGAATAAAAAGTAACAAAATAACAGTGGATAAATGGAAACAAAGGTTGGGAAATGAGATTACCTTAGCCTATTGTCACTGTCAAGTACTTGGAAATATCAGGCTGTGAGAGGAATAAGGAAAATATGGTTTCAGATCATGCTAATTGCTATCTACAATTGAGCACTAAAAAACTGTGTTTCGTGGGTACCTCACTTGTGTAAGGAGATGTGGGGATTTTATGAGTTTAGAAAGTGTCAAAGTGCTATCCCTCCCTTCTTGCCTCAGGTCAGGTGTTTGCAATAAGAAAATAAATTAGAGTTTCATATTCATTGTTTTCTAATGATCCTTTGGCATGTTAATATTACTTGCCCACTCCCAAAGAATACGTTTTGGGAAGGAAAATCTTAATTAGCTGCTACAAAATAATATATTTTCTAGGTGCCCAAAAAGTAATAGAAATCTCCATCAAAAAGAATACATGTTGTAAGCAATGACTAGTAAATTGGCCAACTTTAATATTCTTAGGGATGTTTCCATGACTAATATTATCTCAAGGTTGACATTGTGTCTAGAACCATAAAAAAAAGGGCATAAATTTATTTTTTTCAAGGATTTATCATCTACGTCAACTGGGTACAGACGATTATATAGAATTCCAAGTGATACAAGCTACATAAGGCTGGTAGAGCAGAATGCAAGAAAAAATGCTTTAAGGTGGAGTTTGAGTGAAGAAATGTGCAAGAATATGGCAGGGAAAAATGCAAAAGGGATGCTTCTGGACATAAACATTTTAAAGCTGGATGGGAACAGGTATCACAACTAATGTAAAATTAGACATAAGATTAGCACAAGTGAAATACAAGAATGAAATAGAACCTTATGCCACAATAACTATAATTAAACGTAAAAGTGGAATTTAACTAAAATATCTACAATGTAGAAGGGAGAGTGGGGTTTAACAAAAGTATTAAAGAAGCCCTTGTTTAATGGTGCATGAAGTCAGCTAGCACTTGAAAACAGCGCACTGGCAATTTTAGTAGTAGTGTCAGGTCACTTATTTCTGCTAAGCATCTCTGTTTTGTTGTTGTTTCAGGCATCTCTCTTCCTTTCCATTGCCTGAGCAGTTGACAGTATTGGGATTTCTTTATTCTTGAACTGAATGGTAAACAATCACATGGAAAGTGATGAAAAAGTTCTATGTTTTTAAAAAGGCATCATCATAGGTCATACTTTCTGCTTTTGCTTTGAGATACCTAAGACAGAGCAATCTTATTAAAAATAAAGAAAAAACCTTTCACTGAGAACAGGAAAAAACACTGGCCAAACTCCCAACTCCTACACATATCACATACCCCTGAGTATACTGTGCAGCTGTGCTCATTATACTTAGAAAATGAAGAGTCAATCGTACAAGCAAGAAAAAGAAAAACTCAGCATGTAGCCTCAGACCTCCCAAGTCCTGAGGACTATCCACTTACACAGTGCAGATTTTCCAGGTGACAAGACATGGAGGGTGTGCACCAGCTCACTTTGTGGGAGGGGGTTAGTTTGGATCTTTGAAGCAGAGGTGTCTGTGGAAAACATCCCCTGGCTGAAGAGCTGTGGCCTCTCTCACACCAGGACTTTCTCTCACACAGCTGCCCATCCTATCCAGGACCAGCTGAGTCTACCAAGGAGCAGAAAAGATGTGTGTGACAAATAGCCTGGATTATGGAAAGGATGAATGAATAGGTAATTAAAAGTATCTGTAACATGAGTCCCAATGAAGTCAGGGGTCCTATGGGGTGACTTAATGTACAGACCTCAAGCTTATGACGTTTTCATAAGCTTTGGGTCAGAGCATTTCCCAAGCTGGAAAAGTCCTTGGTTGGTAAATAATGTATTTCAACAAACCAGGACTTATCTTCAAAGCATTAAACAACAGGTGTTTCACTATGCTGTGTCAAAAAATCAGAAGAGGAGTTGTAGAAAAAGGTGAAGACTACTGCTGTTTAATATTTTAAAAAACAAGATAAAAATTAGTTGCAGTGACCTTATGCTGGGAAAAGATAATTCATGGTTTATTTGTACATGACTAGAAGATAAAATATAAAAAAAAAGAAATGAAGCTGTGCAAGTCTAGTTCTTAAATATAATATGGATGGCAACAATAACTCAACCCTTCTCTCTAGCAGTGGGATAATCAAATGTATAAGTGACAAATTGCAAAGCATGAACAAGAACACATGTTCAATCTTAAGGGCATAACTTGTCCTTGATCTAGAAGTGGAAAGTGACATTTACTCATGCTTCAAAATGATAATGGAAGCAATAATGTGCAGAATCACTGCTACAGATGGCAAAAGTTTGGAAAACAAAGCAAGCAAGTGTTCTTCACGATAATAGGAATAGTTGTTTCCACAAAGTCTTACTATTTTATCATAAGTGCCTCGAACATTTTCAAAACTATAAATATATAACTTTCAGGGTCCAAACAAAAGTGTTCAGTCTTAAAATGAAGCATAAATTCTATTCTACAGACAAACTGAACGGTGCATGTTTTTGTCAGCTGTTAAGTTTTCACTCTATTTTGGCTTTAGAAGAAATATATTGCTTGAAGGTCAGTAAACAATAGGCCTTTTCATCCCTTGACACTGACCTATAAATATTAGATTCAGTCCTGGTTCAATGACAAGATATGGCCAGCAGAACATTCTTAACCACACTGTGATTTGCTCACATAGGTATAACTTATAGACAGTAGCTTCAGACTTAAATTATTCTTGTGAGAAAATGTCAAACAACCAAACAATATTTGTATTGTTCAATTGCCCCGTAGAATAAGCTCTTCTAAACATAATTAAAAGGCAAATGCATACAATAGGCATATATCTTTTTTTACACGAGGCCTCATAAAATTATTCCAGAACAAATTTCTATTTACTTTGGAAAAAACCTGTTCAGTGAAAGTGATCTCATAAAGCACTTTCATAAAGCAAATATTTCCAATTATTGTGAATTTGCCATTCAGCTAACATGCTGTTACCATTCCTGCCATTTCAAGAGCTAGAACCTTTCTGTTTCTTTCTCTACTAGATAGAGAAATGAGAAACAAAATCATATTAAAATTTAAAAAAAAATTAAAAAATCTATCAGAGACCCAGACCCTTTGCAGCCTTGCATATTCTGCTAAGCTCACAGAAAAATCTCACTGAATTAATTCTGATTGGGCAATTAATTTCTCCAGCCTATTTCCATTTATAGAAGGCATATGTAAGAAGGTTTTAAAAGTCAAAGTCAATCCTTGTATTACAGGGCTGCCATGTTGGACCCAGCATTATTAAGAGGAATCATATCTGAACTAAATATCTTTCAAGTTTTGAGAAGAAAAGCTGCAACACAGCTTTATCTGGACTTAAAGAATGAACTAGTTAGTCTTCTGTTGAGCCTACACACAAGACGAAGAGCTAACAGAGGTAGCTTTTGTACCCCATATCATACCGTGTGGCCCATTTATGCAGACAGAAGTTAAATTTGCTTCGTGTACACATGCACATGACCTTTCAAAAGCCCATCAAGATTTTGCCTTCAATTAACAAACCACTTCCCCATGCCAGTCTATATATCCTTTAGCACAGCAGAATACATTTCAAAGACAAATTGAAATAATGAAATAGTTAATTTTAAATGTCTCCTATGTAGTGAACATTGGAAGGAAACATGGAAAACATTACAGGGAATACAAGATATATCTCATAATTCCCCTTCTACACATACATCACAGTCCCTAAAGACAAGCATTTTCTGATGACCCCGTGAGACTTTTGTTCCACTTTGGGAGCTTTTTGCAGTTTTTCTTCATATTAAGAATCCCACAGCTCTTTTTCTATAGAGCCCAGCCATCTGTCCTTTCCCTTCTGAGTCTGTGTTTGCTCAGCGATGTTCTGCGATAGCAGCCTTTTTGCTGGAAAGGTGACCTGTCCCACGTAACAGAACTCAGCTGAGCAATGGGGATTCATCATGTCTCAGTGTTACCTACTCAGCCTCTTCAGCAAAGCAGACATCTACTGACACCTTCTTCCTCATCCAAGACCAGGAGTCCAGGGCTGTCTCCACCAACAACTTTTGCAGGCCAGCCCTGTCAAACATTACCATGCCTGAAGGTGAACCCTACAATCGTTAAGTCTCTTTTGTGTTTCACAGCCAACAGGACATCTTTCTACTGCATTGTAACTCGGAAACCTAACAAAAGCCTTGTCAGTAAAAATAGAAAGCAACCAGAATTTGTCTTATGTGAACTATGCTTTATGTAAACCACACAACGAATGTAGTTCTTCATAACCTCACGCATCTGACAGCTTACAAATGCTGAATCCCCATGGTGTTCTTTGCTCTAGCCATTTCATCAGAAAGGCTGTGCTTTTAACAATACTACCTCAGAGTGAGACTCACAGGAAAGGTATCCCACTGCATTTGCTTAAGAACAAAGTTTAAAATGAACCTGTGATCAAGAAGGTTTCATATATGCCATAAGCTCAGCACAAACTTATCACAGGAAAAGCCTTTCAGTACATATTTATTGATTTCTGCAGCAAGGCCTTTCTTCTTGTTACTAGATGTCAATTTCATAAACCAAGAATATATTGATTGCCCAGACTTACAACATTTTCAGATGATCTACACTGCTCTAGGCCCTATGAAGCATTACCAGCATGTTGGAACAACTCCGGTAAAAAGAATGTGTAAATATAGATAGACATGTACAAATTTATTTATGTACTTGCATAAGAAATCGAACATAGACCTAGAATTTTAGATATGGTACTTTGGGTGAGAGTGTGTTCCTTAAAAAGTAAAACAAAAAAATAAACAAAACCCCTGCCAAGCCCTTTTAGTTTATTACACCACCACTTTCATCTTTGTAAATATTCATAAATCTTAAAGGAAAGTTGGATTTTTTAATGTTTTCTTTCAAATTCAATAAAACTCCTAACCATATTTATGAAATCCCAGTATTTTACATAATACAGAAAGAAATGCACAAAATGTGAAAATATTGCAATAAAGGAAAACATCTGTAAAACAGCATTTATTATCAATTAAGTGATATAATAATTTTCTACCTCAACACATAGAATATAGAGTAGAGAAGAAACAGAGCACAGCTGAGGAAGAGTCAAATTAAGACTGTGTTTTGCTCCCGCCTCACAAAGATAACATTTTTAATACAGCAGATGATAGCATTTTTTTCTTGAAATGTTTTAAAACTTTTGACAGGTTTAGAATTCATGAAGCAGAACAAAATCTCGGTGCAAGGTGGAGAACTGTGACAAACTATTTTTATTGTGCATCAGTCTCCTACCACTAAGAACAGTAATGAAAACACAAGCCTCATGCGAATGCAAGAACACATACCCTGGAAACCTCAGTATACAAACTAATTTTTCCTGTGTCAATCCATTACAACATTTTAAAGTAACCAAATAAAAAAGCCTTCAAAACCAATACTCTGTGTGCACTGATTCATTGTAAAAAAAGAAAAAAAAAGGTTTTCAACAGTTTCTCTACTTTCGTAATCACTTCCTCTCTGTGCTACACTTCATACAAAGAAGAAATACTCGAAGTGCACACCAAGACATGTGGAAGTAAATCAACATCTTTCTCCTTACATAAAGTAACCCTGGCAGATACCACACATACTTTTCTTTGTTTTTCAAGGTCTTCTTTATATCACTGCTGTCTCTTCAGTGCTACCCTGTACTGGTTAGAGTAGATTTCAGTATCACCCCAAACACTTAGCCCATGCCCAGATTTAGGTACATGCAGAGTCTCCCTGAAGTCAGAACATATTCAGAGTTCTCTGTTATGTGGTCCACAATATTTCAAAAATAAAATAAAACACCCTTCCTTCCTCCAACAATGGCCAGATGAAAGAAGCCCGCCGAGGGCAGCAGAACTCTTGACTCTGGCTGAGTCTTGGCCATTGTTCCTTCTGCAGCAACAGCCTCCTTAAAATTCACCTTTTACTCCTATTATTCTAACTTTGCTACTGTCATTTTGCATATACCTATACAGCATGCCAGAATACACACCTGATTCAATTTCATTGCAAGCTCACAGGTACCATCATCCTATGACATGACCGCCTCAATGATGTAACTAAAGGTTAAAAAAAAAAGAATACTACATGTATTTTTTTGCCAATGTTACTGTCTTTTTCTGAAATTAGCACTGATGGAAACCTGTATTCTGGTAAACTGAACCCCAAACCAACCCTCTGCATCTGAAACATAGAATCATAGAATCATTAAGGTTGGAAAAGACCTCTAAAATCATCAAGTCCAACCATCAACTAACACCACCATGACTCCTAAACTGGGCCCTGGAGTGCCACGTCTACACCTTTTTTGAATGCCTCCAGGGTTGACGACTCCACCACCTCTCTGGGCAGCCTGTTCCAATGCCTAACCACTCTTTCAATAAAGAAATTTTTCCTGATGTCCAATCTAAACCTCCCCTGGTGTAACTTGAGGCCATTCCCTCTCGTCCTATCACTAGTTTCTTGGGAGAAGAGTCCAACACCCGCTTCACTACAAGCTCCCTTCAGGTAGTTGTAGAGAGCGATAAGGTCTCCCCTCAGCCTCCTCTTCTCCAAGCTAAACAGCCCCAGTTCTCTCAGCAACAGACATTATTCAATGTGATTTTCTACTTTTAAAAAAAACTTTCCCAAAATATCACACTTTCTGAGCAGCATAAATATCAATGAAATAATGTCTTCCGGTTGTAAGAATGGGGGGGAAGGAATCATGTGGAAAGAAAGGTCACTCAATGGTAAATCACCATGAAACCAAATGGAAAATACTTTCCCTTTGCCTTGTTTTATTGTATTTGCTCATTAACACAACACATGCAGTAATACCTTTCTTAGCTTTTATTCTAAGTTGAGCTCCCTATAGTTTGCATTACTCCAGTAAGCAACCAATAAAAAAACATCATTACCTGGTAAAGTATGTAACTATGTATGTGTGTGCTGACTTAAGCTCACAAAACAGGTTATTTTTGTTAAGGAGACTGACATTAAATACTCAGGTTAGAAATTCTCAGATCTACAGTAAAGTGTAAAATAAAATCATACAAACACCTTTCCCTTTTCAGTCTTTACCAATTCATCCTTTCCTTCAGATGAAAATTTATCTTTCATATATTTTTTATTAAGTTATTGGAGTTCAGCTAATGAAGTTTTTCATCACAGTCTACATATATTTTATCTACTATAATAAAGTCTCAAACCCTTACAAATTTTGCTTATTTGCCACTATGCTGAGCTATTCTACCTCTAGCAGAAAAAAACCCCTCATCTAACCAATCCACCTACCTCCTTCCCACAAAATTTCTCATGAAATGTAATTAAGTACCATCCTATGCTGAGGGTGAATCACCACTGAAGACAGAACTGTGGCATTAAGTCTGGTCTATTTTCTAGATAAATTGTATTTATGAAACTGCCAATTAACTGATTTAACAGGATTGCTAATGACTGCTTATCTATATGCAACTGAAGCTTCAAAATCAGTTGTCAAATTCAAAAGATAGCATTCTGCCCTTTGTTAACTTATCTGCTGAAGAAGAACACTCTGGCAGATAGAATAGACCAAAACCCAAGGTTTCATTTCATGTGAAACTCTGTAGGATGAGAAACGGAAATTGGGATGGTGCTGTACCATTAATAAAATTGATTTTAATTGTTATGTTTGCATACTGAATAACTTGTATTTGGCCAGTGTATGCAGTGGTTTATTTAAACCTGAGATTTCATTGCTTAAAAAATATCAAATCAAAGTGAAATCTAAAAATTTATCCAAGTCCTGGATATATTGTTGAAGAACAAGACCATAGAAATTTGTGGGATTTGGTTTTCCATGTCTTAATTTTAAAACCTGGTGAAATTTTGAATTAAGGAATGATATTGCTGATGCAATGGTCCTAATTCATCCGTTCTGAACTCAGATACATTCTCTGTGAAAAGACTTACTGCTTACACATTGTTAAGAAATTATTAACAAATACACAAATTTTGAAAAAACCTCCATTGTCAGCTTTTGTATAGGTTCTGTCTGTATTTATTTGAACACCATGATTTGATTTATAATAACTAGGAGTGATGTGTACATTTTCCTTTCCTTGTGGAACTCCTGAAACATGAAGGTATGTAAACAATTATATACTTGAGATCTGTCTAAATTAGTGCTGACACACTAAGATAATAAAAAGGGAGTCTGAAAGACATGCAGTGATGCTATTTTACCTGTAGTATCTCTCAGCAAATTACACATCTACAGTTTTGAGACTGCAATTTTAGAATAGTATTATTCTAGCCATGCAACATCCCTCTTGTTTGCTTTAATGAATCAAAGGTCTTAAGGAGTACTGCAAGCAGCTTATTAAATTAAACTGTTTTCTCAAAGAAATGCCTCAAGGCAAAAATATGTGATTGATTACAGAATAAACAGGTTTTCAATCACAATGTTTGTTTCTGTTATAAGCTATGAAGTAGGAGGAGGGCACTGCTGATTCGAGCATCAGAACAGGAGCAAAAATCTTTTCCAGGACCAATAACAGGGCAAAATATTCCTTCTTTTCATATAATCACATATGCAGAATAGAAGGTCTCTCAGCATACTTTAATCAAGTTATCTAGAATAACTTCAGTGTGCCAGGTGGTCTGAAGAACTGCAGCAGCCAATGAATAACAATATGCTTACTTATCTGCCACCATAGTGTCATAGGTCCCTGGTGCTTTGACCGTATAGGCTGCAAAACATATTATCTTCTTAGTAGAGAGAATGGGGTTGTACTAAAATTTTCACAACACTTCAAGCAGAAAACAAGACAGACAAACACTGAATGACTGAGAAGCTCACTAATACAAGAGAACCTGCTACTCTGTGTGGGGAAAGTTGAGGAAAAAGACATGCTGAGTAAACAGGAACCAGGATGTCAGTAGTTTGGGGAACAAAGGGTTAGAAGATGGTGCACTGAGATCTGTGAATCCCCTTATCTAATCTGCAAACAACATGAGAGTAAGCAATGCAGAACAAAAGGTGCCTCCTTTATCCTGTTGCTAAATGTTGAGCGAGCAGTGAAAAGATAGGAGAAGTAGTAAACCTTGTAAACCAACTATATAAGCATGTGTCTGCTAAGAATAAAACGATTCTTGCTCTTCATTGCTTGAGTCTGTGCCTTCATATGCCACAAATGGCGCCCGAACAGGGACTTTGACAAGGAGATTTAAACGTCCGTACTGGTGGCGTACCCCAGCTGAACCAGATAGGGGAGGAACGCCGGCTCATCACCTCTGTAGGACGGAAGGTGAGCGGCTGGGGAAACATGGGTC
>WAAD01018369.1:41825-88831 GCA_013389945.1 Fregata magnificens | reverse complement strand
TCCCAAATAGTCACAAAGCACTTCGCTGCCTTAGACTACTTCAAAGGCAGAGCTGCTTCATTCTTATTAAAATATATTTACACTGCTTAATACAAAATAACCTTTTTACAAGAGTACATTATTGTGTACAAGAAATCCCAGTAGTTCCTCTGAAAGCTACTTACATGCAGCACCATTTACTAAAACAGTCTCCTAACGACATTCAAAATACTCGAATTGGGAGAAAATGTGATAAGAGATGGATAATGAACTCATTTTAGCTGTTCTCACAAAGGGAAGAAGAAGCATGAAGGCTGCTACAGTCCTTAGAAAGTCTAAAGACTGTAACACTTCCACCAGTAAATTATTCTAATTTGTCCCTGAGTACTGGAACTCGAATAAATATATATATATCTCCTTAATCTACTAGACTCTTAATTTATGTGAGTTTAAGAAGATGACTAAGGATTTTGGAATTGAAACTGAAAAAGAAAACTTAAAATTGAGAAGAAAGCAAGCAAAAAACATTAAACAAAAACAAGCAATATTTTGTTTGTCTTCCACATTCTCTTTCCTTCCCATGTTTTCTGTGTTGAAAACAAAGGAAAATAATGCATCTCCATTAACCAATATTTAGCAAATGTACTTACATTATTGTCTGTCTCTTCATGACTCTTTAATAATGTTTTTAGAAAACGCAATTGTTTTTTTAAAGAAGGCAAATGATAAATGCTGGCAGTTTTTCTAATGTTAAATACTGGAGAAGGAAAAAACTTTTCACAGACAAATTTGACTCTTTCATCAGAGTCTAATTCTGAAAACATATGTGTAAGAAGCTGAACTTGTCTTATAGGATGGAACTCTAAATTATTCTGAATGCATGATGCACTGACAGTCATCTGACAATAACTGAGTTTCTGGGAAAAAGGAGATGAAGGCTCATCATGTAGTAAGCCAGTAGCCTGAGAAAACATGCTAAAGACACAAAGGAAATCAGTTGAAATTACATGAAGAAAATCAACCAAACAGCAAGAAAAGCTGATTTAAAAGAAAGATTCATAAAAATACTGTAGGAAGATCTATGGCATTTGTTTTCCATCCGTAGCTCTAAAAATAAAATAAACAGTGCTTTAACAATGGTGTATACTGATGAACAATCTAACAGCTGAAGAGCATAAGCAAACAAAAGCCAAGGCTATGGGGATACACATGCTGACACGTAATTCATAAGGTTCTGCCAATCTGGGTCAGAGGGATAATGCTTACCTTGTGGGATAACAAAATCTGCAATTGAAAAAGGCCAGAAAAGCTTTTCTTAATATTGAAGAGTTGAAAGAGATTGAAGAACAATGTGGTTTTAGACAGCAGACTGCTATAGATTGTCTCCATTTATATAATTGTTGTTGACTATCTAAAATGTAGACCAATGTCTAGAAAATTAAGGTTAGAAGAAAACCATAAAAACTTCAAAGGTATTTTAACTTATCATAATAAAGTAAATTTGTATAAGCTCAGGTGCAGCATGGGACTTTATAAATTAAGCAGCTAAACAGTTCTAGAAATAATAAATTTGCCTGATGAATTGCGATATTTCTGTCACATGAGCTTAAAACTAATGAACTTATTTTCTTCATATTTTTCGTAGGTCTACTTAGAAGTTAAAACTTGAATCTTGAAGTCCCATAAATACAGATCACATTTACTCATTCTTTAACTATTATATAGTTTTACAATAAATATTGTGCAACCTTTATACTATTATGTTGAGAGACTTTTTGTAAAAAGGAATACACATAGGATAGAAGAAGAAATTATCTTTAACCTTTGTTCAAAAATGTTGCTGCAGTTTTCCTGTCAGTGGCTTAAAACAATATGGTCTTAACCTTGGACCATAGTAATTTTAATTTACAGTACCACACTACAAGTGCAATTCTGCATTTCTTATTAATAGATTTGTTGATTACTACTTACTTGGTTTAAATACATTAGCCTTCTGAAAACTCCAGACAGTCACCAAGACCTCTTGAACTCAGTTCTTCATAACAGAGGTCCGATGTGTTCACCATGAGTGTAGTGGGCACGCAGTGACATGTAGCTGCTTCTAACACGGGGAGAGAAGGTACAAGTTAATTGAATAGCAAGTAAGGACACAACTTGCACCTTATTTAGTATAAAATGACAGAAGAATTATAAGTTCTGCAGCAAAATGTTGTTATTCTTGTGGAATATTAAAAAAAAAAAAGCTAAACCCTTATGATTTTAACATAAGTTCTCTAACATTGGCATTTTCAGCTGTGAGTGTTTTTGAAAAATAGTCATTTTGTTTAAGAAATTGTATTGTATTGCAGTATGCCAGGCTGGGTTCATTTTAGTTTCAGTTAATTTGTTCCTGAATGTAATCCCCAAGGAAATGCAAATGGTTTAATTAGAGCTTAAACAAACTCAACCCTTTCCTAGACAGTTCCTTCAAGTTTTTTATGCAAGCTTATTAATTTTCTGTAGCCAAGATTTGGTTTTATAAAGGGGCACCAGACTGATCTTTTCAATAATAAATATCTAAGACATTTCATAGGAATGATGACACTCTAATTATTTTACATTTTTTCAGACCTTATTCTACATTTTCCAAGCACTCTTATTAGAAAAAGGAAATTAAATTTGGGTGGATTTCTGTCAAAACAACTGAGCTTGTAAAAATCTATTAAATCACCTCAATTTTGTTTCTAGATTTCTTAGGAAGCATTCTCTGTTACTGAAGTCTCGTGAAATTTAAAGTCCATTTTAACAACTGTTTTGGTTGTTAGATACAAACAAACTGCTTCATTAACCAGAATTAATGTTTACTAAATAGCTGTCCTTTCAACTGGCTAGGGTTGCTTGAAGTTAGTATATAAATCATTCCCCTATTCTCTGACTTTTTGTAAAGGAATATCCTTTATAAATAATTCATCTGAATTGTTCTCAGTTTCAGATGAAGCCTTAGTCTCACTGAAGAATGGGAACTGTGTAATTGGCTTTAAAGAGGCCATTGAGTGGTTCTCCATGTAATACTTGTGTCTGCAAAAACAAGGTAATTAGAAACAAAGATTTTCATACATTAAAGCTAAAGTGGGAGCTAAGAATGAATTATCTTTTTATTTTCATGCTGATGGAGAAAGTGACATAAAGTATTGAACATATCCATGTGTGATGTACTGTCGGGGCAGGGGGGGGCAGGGAATGCTAACATAATGTTTGCGGTCTGGTAGGAAAAGTCTTCAGCATCCTGTAGAACCTCTCAGAGTTCTTGATCTTTCCTGCACCTCATTCAGAAACTGCAGAAAGATTTAAGAAAATTTCTGTCCTCATTTTTGTAGGACATAAGTTTTTGCTCTTTTGGCATAAAATTGCATGCTTGGGTATGGAGGAGATTGATGTTTTCAGGGTATCAGCAAATGTTTTGCCCAGAAGAGCAGTGAATGCCCACAGAAATCAGTATATATGCTGTTAAAAAGGCAAGTATTTCTAAATATTTCTAAAATATTCTAAAAATACTAATATTTCTAAAGGTTTCCTGACAGTGTTAGGAACCACATTCACGCTCCATGTATTCGTCAAAACCTGTTAGATTTAGTGAAGATCTTTTGCCAGAAGATGCACAAACTATTTTTTTTCTTGTCCTCTTTATTCTTCTTTAGTTTTGTTCTGAACAGTACTCAATCCTAAATATTGAGATATTTATATAGGAAATACATGTAAATGGGCCTCTACATAGAAAATATGTTCTCTCCAATATCTTCTTAATGTCACTTCAATTTTTCAGTACTGAATTTTAATGAATTCTAATTGATCATTTTCCTACTGATTTTCCATATTGTTATGTCTTAGACTTGCAGTGATGTAGTCCAGACTAAATATTTCTTGAAAACTGACTGTAGTCCTGTTATAGTACTGTTCATAATACTTAAATAAGAAATCCTTTAATTTCTTTTATTTATACTTGCTAGTTGACTGGACATGTAAAAATAACTGCTAAGACCAGTAGTCTTTCATGCTTGACATGAATCTACTACCCTTTTCCTTTTAGAGGAGAAAGGATCACAACTGTTGTTGCTTTAAGGAATAGCAACAACTTGAAAATATGATGATCTCTTCTGGTAGTGAGAGTGTTGCAATCCGCTTTGCATGTGCTGTATTGCTGCAACACAACATCAATAGCTGAAAACAGAATGATCTTCAGAAGTTGTTCCTGTTTTTATGTTTGGTATTGGACTTCCCTACTCCTTCACTGTAGAAATAAATGTCATGCTGATGAGGCACTCTTGTATTAGATTTAATTCAAAATAACAATGTTACAAACTCAGTTAGCTTCACAGGAGTACTGCACTGTGTAACTGTGTTGTCCTATAATATAGTATTGCCATAACAGGCCATAAGCTTTGTACTGATTTTGCAAGGCCTCAGGACTAAGGCTTGCCAGTTGTGCTATGTATGAATTTTCTTGACCTACTTGCAGCTTTGTTTTACTTGGTTTAGCCGTGACAACAATTTCTCTAAATGACTAGGTGTCTATGGCTAGTTTGTTTTACTTTTGTTTGTCTTTGTGTGGTACAACCACAATTTTAGATAGAAAGCAGCAGCAAGCACTTACTCTATGTAGAATGGGATAGTTTCAATCTAACATAACAATGCAGTGTAGAGAAACACAGGCCTGGTACAATATCAGAGTCCTTGAGAAGTCGAGACACAGGATACAGCTTTGACAACTCAGCCATGGTCACTAAAAAATATGCAGATGTGGAGCTGGACAAAATGAGGTTTAGGGGTAACAAAGGTAACATATGTAAAAGACACAATATTTAGTGAGTTTGGATGTAATGTGGAGCTGCAAACCAATGAAGAAAGAGCAAAGGTGTAAAAGTGTATTAGCAAACATGACCCCAAGTATATCCTGTACCAAGGAAAAAGAAACTGTCACTATGAACATCATCTTCCTCCCAGTGATGGACTCTGGATGTTCACTGTAACACCCTCATCACCACCACAATGAAATCACTGACCCAGACAAACAATGGAAGGATGAGAATGACACTGTGAAAAAGGGACAGAATCTGAGAGGTGTGTGCTTCAATTTTAGTTGTATTATTATTATTACTGAGACTTTTTCTGTGTAGAATTATTCTATCTAGATTTTTATTCTTTCTTTTTCTGTAATTAGATCTAGACTAATAATGATTCTTGAATTAGACTGTTAATATTTCATTTACACTTATGATAAATCCTTGGCTTTGCATGTGTCTGCCTGTCTGTCTATCTATCTGTCCATTTATGTGGTTTGGGTTAACCTTAGCTGGCTGCTAGATGCCCACCCAGCTGCTCTCTCAGTCCTCCTCCTCAGGAGGACAGGGGGAGAAAACACAGTGAAAAAGCTCATGAGTTAAGATAAGAACAGAGACATCACTTACCAATTACCATCATGGGCAAAACAGACTCAACTTGGGGAAATTAATTTAACTTATTGTCAATAACAGAGTAGAATAATGACAAAACCAAAACTAAATCCACCTTCACTGCAACCCTCTTCTTAGGATCAACTTCACTCATGACTCTTCTACCTCCTCCTCCCTGGGCAGCACAGAGGGATGGGGAATGGGGGTTGTGGTCAGTTCCTAACACTTCATCTCTGCCGCTCCTTCCTCCTCACACTGTTCCCCCACTCCAGCGTTGGGTCTGTGCCATGGGATACAGTCCTTCATGAAATTCTCCAACATAGGTCCTTCCTTCAGGCTGCAGATCTTCATGAACTGATCCTGCATGGGTTCTTTCCATGGGGTGCGGTCCTTAAGGAATGGACTGCTCCAGCATGGGTCCCCCACAAGCCAAAGGTCCTGCCAGAAAACTTGCTCCTGCGTGGGCTCCTCTCCACAGGCTGCAGTTTCTACCAAGAGCCTGCTCCAGCGTGGGCTCTCCACAGGTGGCAACTTCCTTCGGGACATGTCCATGTACTGTGGTGTGGAGTACTCCATGGGCTGCAGTGTGGATATCTGCACTGACATTAGTCCTCCCGGTCTTGTCTCACAGAGGCCACCCCTGCAGACTCCAAGCTACCAAAAACCTTCCCCTTAAATCCCATACAAATTCACTGTATGAATTTTATGGGAGCAAACCCTTCCCTGTTTTTTTTAGTGAATCTGGGAATCGTCTTTTGTTTTGTTTTATCTTGTTCTGTTTTGGGTTTTTTTTCCTAATGACTGATCATATCACAGTGGCATGAATTACTTAGGTGAAGTTTTCATAAGCAAGCAGTGTTTTTTCACCCTTTCTTAAATATGTTATCACAGATGCGCCACCAACATCACTGATGGGCTCAGCTTTAGCCAGTAGCGTGTTCATTTTGGAGCCAGCTGAAGCTGGCTCTGTTTGACATGGGGGCAGCTCCTGATCTCTTCTCACAGAAGCCACCCTTGCAGCCCCCACCACTGCCAAAACTTCGCAATGTAAACCCAATACAATATAGCATGCTTCTTTGCCCATAAACAAAGTTTTGATCATAATAATTGCAAAGTAAATCATAATAGACATGGAGCTTGAATTTCCCACAAATTAGCAATTCAGTCTTACTTTGTTTGGCTTAGGTGATTTATCTGCATGATTGATTTTTTTGATAACTAAGGAAGAGAGAGGATATTAGAGAAGTACAAAACAGGAGGGAGTGTTTCATCATGTGGCATTAGGGTGTTGAAATTAAAAGCTAGAACTATATATTATAAAATTCCATATCCAATTAGATTTGTAAAAAAACCCCAAACTTACTTATTTCAAATTACTAAGATGCTTCTCAAAACCTAAAGAAATAAAATAGTTCTGACTGGAGAGTGGAATGAATATTGGATTATTTTCCAATTCCTCTAATTTCATTTTTGAAAATTAAATGCTTTTTCATGTCTTTCACTTTCCACAGTTCAGATTCATAATTGACTCTACATTATGGCCAAACACAGCTATTTAATGGATCCAGATTGTGGCTAATAGTAAAAAAACTACCTGACTTGAAAAATTCTGGTTTAACTTATATTTTCAATGGGAACTTCACTCTCTTGACTATAAATGTCTAAAAAAACCCCCCAAAACCCCACAAACCCAATATGCTACTAATGACACAAATACATTTGGAAGGTAAACATGGAAAGTTTTCATTAGACTTTATAATTCAGTGTGTCCTCTTCTTCTCAGTTTGCCACAACAGTTAGTTAATGATCATCGAGTCATAGAATGGTTTGGGTTGGAAGGGAGCATTAAAGGTCTTCTAGTCCAATCGCCCTGCAGGGACATCTTTCACTAGATCAGGTTACTCAAAGCCCCATCCAACCTGACCTTGAACACTTCCAGGGACGGGGCATCCACAACTTCTCTGGGCAACCTGTTCCAGTGTTTTACCACCCTCATAGTGAAGAATTTCTTCCTTATGTCTAATCTAAATCTACACTCTTTCATTTAAAGCCATTACCCCTTGTCCTGTCACTGCATGCTCTTGTAAAAAGTCCCTCTCCAGCTTCCTTGTAGGCCCCCTTCAGGCTGCTATAAGGTCTCCCTGGAGCCTTCTCTTCTCTAGGCTCAAGAACCCCAACTCTTTCAGCCTGTCCTCATAGAAGAGGTGTTCCAGTTCTCTTACCATTTTTGTGGCCCTCCCCTGGACATATTCTAACAGGTCCATGTCTTCCTTGTGCTGGGGACCCCATAGTACACAGTACTCCAGGTGGGCTCTCACAAGAGCAGAGTAGAGGGGCAGAATCACCTCCCTCGACCTGCTGGCCATGCTTCTTTTGTTGTAGCGCAGGATATGATTGGCTTTCTGGACTGCAGGTGTGCACTTTGCTGGCTCATATACAATTTTATGTCCGATGTCCATTCTTCAGTGATGAAGGATATTGATAGCATAATGCTTGTGCTAGTGTCTTTCTCTGTCATAAAGTTTTCTTGTTTTGACAAAAACAAACAAACTTTATCTCTTATATTCTACAATTGGCATTTTCTGATGTACTGCCCTAATATATCATAAATTGACTGGTCCACTGGTAATGTATGAAAGTTAATGTGTAATCAACACACCATGATTTTGATGATAGCTTGTTGTAATTAATTACCAGGGCAATGCCAGCAGGTGCATACTAATGACTGATCATATCACCATAGCATGAATTGCTTTGCTGTTTTTACAAGCAAGGAACTTGCTGAAAATGGTCTGACTGTTTACTTCTGGTAGAAGGGGAACTCCTGAGAGGTAGAAATGCGATTCTAAAACCCTACTGTTACTGCACTTGTACTTTCAAAATCTTCCTGTTAACATGGAGAGCCACAAGCAATTCCACCTTACACTTACAAAAAAATTGTGTGCAACAAAAAAGGCTAATTCTTCTTTTGTGTTTGCCCACTCAAGTGTTATGTGTGTATTCCAAAACTGAAACTCATTTTCAGTGCAGATTTTCATAGGAATTTGTGGTAGACGATATAACAAGGGCAAGCAGCCATAAAATGTGGCTTGGGAAATTCAAACTGTAGATCAAAAAAAAAAAAAAAAAATTAACCTGGGGAGTAATGCAGCACTGGAACAGACTGGCCAGAGATTATGTAAAGTCTCCATCCTTGGAGGTTTTTCAGAAGCTGGCTAGACAAAGTCAAGGCTGAATGACCTAGAGCTCAGATCATCTCCTCCAAGGTCCAACCAACGTTTCAATTATTCTGAGTTATTTTGAATAAATATATTAGAAAGCCCTTATCCCATGTACATATCTTTTCTCCAATAACTGAATTCCCTTTGTCTACAACCACTTAGTATTTACTATGAATGCACTGTAAAAATATCTGTAAGATTATTAGTTGCTTATTCGTTCATGAAGTGTAATTCATTATTAGATATAATTAGAGAATTATACACAGGTGTAACAATAAAATGGCTGATGTGGCATATTTTAAAACACTGAATAAACCAGTAAGCCTCCACAGCAACTAAATAATTAAGGCTGAAATGGCTTTTAAAAAAAACCCTATTTTTTTCCCCCCAAAAAATTAACATAGAAAGGTTTTTCAAAACTGTACATTCTATAGCAGGATGTAAAGACAATAATAACAAACAGTAATTACAACTAAACCACAATGACAGCTTCATGCAATAGTAAGAACTAGATTCTTAGACTTTGGGGAGCACAATCTTAAGAGATATATTTCTAAGAGAAATACAGATTTCTCTCCCAGGTCTTCTATACATACTTAGAGACTGTATTTTTTGTAAATTAAGGTAAGAATCCACGTTACTGAATTACAGTCTCTCAATAACAATAAGAACTGAGTAGTAGCAAAACATCATTGACATCTTTTTTGTTCTAACCAGTAAAAAGACTTACATAAGATGATTAACCACAACAAACACAAAGGAAGAGTAATCACAAGCACTCTGTCCAGCCTGGAAATTAAAAACCCCTCAACAATACAAAGTAAGTCAAAATAACTTTTTGGTTCCTGGTTTTATAAATTCGTTAGATTTTCTGAAACAAAAAATACACTTATTAAAGTCCTTTAAACAAATACTTCTTAGTGCTTTAAAAATATTTAATTTGGATATTTATGTAAATAAACCCCTTCCTTTTCTGATAGAAAGTTTTTTGCAACTTCTTGCAACTACTTGACGAAAATCTAAATGCAAACTGAACATAATTTACATATGTTCCTAATGCATTTACAAATCTCTTTCTGATGGAAAATTTGTACTGCTCATTTGTTTTTTAGTTTGTTTACAGTATTGCACAGTGGGTTTTGCCATTTTATGGACAGCTAGAAAGGAATTATTTTGACAGTTTTTAACATTTTTCTTTATGCTTATTTGATGACCAGGCATCATCAGATTGTCAACCACAAAAAAAAGTCTACAGGTACCGTATCTCCCATTAGGTTCTGAAAGAAATGTCCAGAAAACACTTTGATATTGTTCATATCTACTTTCACGTCTTTCACAAATGGGTGTTTTTTGGAGCTGATGAGCAACTGGTGGATGATGATTCCCTTACAGTATTATTTAGTCCATATGGTTGGTCATAGGGCTAAGTTACAAACTGCTGTCACTACCTCACAAAAAAAAAAAAAAAAAAAGGATCTCTGAACTCCTTAATATGTACACAATTTACACATAGAATAAAACCTAAAGCAAAAAAACGTTAAATTAAAAAAATATTCTTTGAAGAACCATTCCTATGAAAAAGCTAATAAATGTTGTTAATGTGTTTTCAAACATTTTTTCTAAGTTCTTTTAAATTTCATGATGTTATGATTAAGAGTTTTGATTATTTTACACATAAACTTTTAATTCTATCCTTCAGACTTGAAAAAAGTCTGATGTACTATTTTGGTGACCATTTGTTCTGACCTCTGTGCAGTCCCCATCTCCAATCATTTGTGCAGAACAGAACTGAATGTGTACATAGTTTCTCACTTACTCAGTAGGCACACAGGTAAAAGTAAATTAAGCTATCCTGCTTAGAAAATTTAGAAATAGATCTTTTTGTTCATGTCCTAAAGTAGCTTTTCCTACTTTAATGAGATGCTGTAATGTAAGGTCTTCCTCTGGGAATCCCAAAGCATAAGGGGAAATTGTGTCTACTCTGGGTGTGGGCTAAATAGTAAAATTTAACTTTTGTAAAAAGCACAAGCTGTACAGCTTAGAATAGTATCAAAGCTGAGAAAAGCTTTCTAAAAATGAAGGAATACTGGGATTTAAATACCTGTCAGATTTCAAAGCAGACAAGCAAGTACAGTGGAATTTTAGCCATTACTATTTGCGTTCTGTGGATTTCATCCGAAATGCTGGCACCTATAAAACATCACAATTTTCCTTGTTGTTTTCACATAGTTTTTCCAAGTTCTTACTATAAATGGAACTACAATTCATTTACCATAACTGATAAATTGATTGATGGTATGGAACTGTAGTTGGTCACAGTTAGTTTCGGATGTAAGAATACTAGCCAGACATTGAAAGCTGAATTTCTACTTAGATTTTCACTTATATGGATCATGCATTGGAGAGATTTGCTAAAATGGAAACTTTCACCTGCTGCCAAGAAAAGCCTAATTTACCTGGGGGCTTTTTTCAAAGCTTTTCAGTGCTGTTACTGTTTATGAATTTTTTTCCACTGCGGCAAACTCAGATCATACTCATTCACCAAGGCTTTTTTTTTTCTTTTTTCCTTCTGGGTTGCATACCTTTTATGCATAACCACTAGAAATGAAACCTCATAAACATTCAAGAATGCAATTCTGAACCCACCAGCTTTATTTGGAATTTTAGCATATTTTTCAATGGAGGGAGTTTCTCAATAGAGGAAAAAATGGAAAAAAAAAAAAAAGAAATAAAAAAGCAGAAACACTGAAAAGACTAATTTTCTTTTTTCTTATTTTCCTTTACTGCTTATCGATGAAGGTTCAAAAGTAGTTATAATGTTTATAAACATATATTAATATTAAGTATGTTTATATTTCATATAAGTCGATTGTTAATTAATTCAATCTATCCTAAAATTTTTTATGCCAATAGTATACCAGGACAATGTATGATTCTTTTTAAAATCTTATTCCAATACAATATCAGGATAATGTAGGATTTTTCTTTTAAATCAATGATTACATCACATCTGAATATTGTTATGGTTTAGATTTGGGTTTGGAAATGGAACATTTTAGGATGTTTGTTCATTTTTTTTCACGAAGTGTGACCTAATCAAATAGTAAATTAATACATTTTTATAATTTCCTGGAAAATTTTCAGGGAGGAAAGCAATCATTAGAAGAAAGAAATTTTAAGGGACATAGTTCTTAAAATTTCATCCATCACTTCTCCTTCCACCAGAGGTTATCCTTATGGAAATTTTATAGCCATGATTAAAAAAAAAATCCTCTAACAATCTGATATAAGTTCTTATCTGACTTTGAAGCTGGCCCTGTGTTGTTCATTGTATGACTCTAAAGCAAATTGTGTCAAAGAGGTAGCTTAGGGTTGTGTGGTGGGTTGACCTTCGCTGGACGCCAAGTGCCCACCAAGCCGCTCTATCATTCCCCCTCCTCAGCTGGACAGGGGGAGACAAAAATAGGATGAAATGCTCGTGGGTTGAGATAAAGGTAGTTTAATAAAGCAAAACCAAAGGCTGTGCACAGAAGCAAAGGAAAACAAAAGATTTATTCTCTTCTTCCCATCAGCAGATGATGTCCAGCCACTTCCTGGGAAGTAGGGCTTCAGTACACATAGCGGTTGCTCCGGAAGACAAATGTTGTAATACAGAATGCCCCCCTCTCTTCCTCCTTTCTCTTAGCTTTTATTGCTGAGTGGATGTCATACGGTATGGAATATCCCTTTGGTCAGTTTGGGTCAGCTGTCCTGGCTATGTCCCCTCCGAAGATCTTGCCCAGCCAGCCTACTGGCTTTTGGGGGTGGTGGTGGAGGGAATGTTGGAGAGACAGCCTTGATGCTGTGCAAGCACTGCTCAGCAGTAGCCAAAACACTGGTGTGTTATCAACACCTTTCTAGTTTTTAATACAAATCATACTACTATGAGGGCTGCTATGGGGAAAATTAACTCCATCTCAACCAGAGCCAATACAGGTGGCTTGGATCTGAAAAGGTCAGCTAATGATAGCTGAATTGTCAAGGACATATATTTGGTGAGCATTGAATTATCGCTTTGCTATCAAAACAAACACCATCTCCACGGGACAAGGTAAAGTGTAAGGCAATTCCAAGACAGCACATAAAGAGCTTTTCCAGAAGTGAGTTCTATCCACACACCTGGAATGTTCTTGATAATGATTACATTCTTTGTGATAAAAAGGATGCAGAAACGGAGCTATTGTATTTCTTCCCAAACCAAGATGTTTTCTCCTATTTAGAATTTAATTCTATAAATTTGAAACTTAAGACTGCTAAATTCCATAGAAACAATGCAAGCATTAATATGTACATCATCTGCCTGCACTGTATCAGTAAACTTTTTTATCCTCCAGGGATGTACTGGGTTTGGCTGGGATGGAGTTAACGTTCTTCATAGTAGCTCATATGTTTTGGATTTGTGACCAAAACAGTGTTGATAACACACTGATGTTTTACCTATTGCTGAGCAGTGCTTACACAGAGTCAAGGCCTTTTCTGCTTCTCACACCACCCCACCAGCGAGTAGGCTGGGGGTACAGAAGAAGTTGAGAGAGGATGTAGCTGGGACAGCTGACCCCAACTGACCAAAGGGATATTCCATACCATATGATGTCATGCTCAGCAATAATAGCTGGGGGAAACAAGGAGGAAGGGAAGGACTTTCAGGATCATGGAGTTTGTCCTCCCAAGTAACGGTTCCATGTGATGGACCCCTGCTTTCCTGGAAATGGTTAAACATCTGCCTGCTGATGGGAAGTAGTGAATGAATTCCTTATTTTGCTCTGGTTGCACATGCAGCTTTTGCTTTACCTATTAAACTGTCTTTATCTCAGCCCATGAGTTTTCTCGCTTTTACCCTTCTGATTCCCTTCCTCATCCCACTGAGGCAGAGTCAATAAGCGCCTGTGTGGTGCTTAGCTGCCTACTAGGGTTAACACACAATTCCCTATTTAAAATTTAATTCTATAAATTTGTAACTTCTAAGTACTCAATTCCATAGAAACAGTGCAAGCATTAGTACATATGTCATCTGCCTCCAATGTATCAGTAAACCTGTTTATCCTCCAGACACCTTAATGAATGCTACAGTCTGGCTTGTTTATACGCAAGAGATCATATGAGATCATTGGATTGAAAAGGGGGAAGGAAGTAACTGATACTTCTAAGCAGGGCTCCAGACTGAATGACACCTACCTGAAACACAGAGTACTTCACGTCCCCAGCTCCCTCACCACAGCTGACATAATTACCACTTCTCAATTTCTCTTAACATATGTGCAGAATATCACCCAAAGATAAGTATTCAGGGATCTGATATCTATCATTTGAGCTACATTTTCTACTACTTTGGTCATCCTCCTTATATCCATCTCTTGGGGAAATAACTACTTGTGGACTACTTGACTAATAGTCCCAGATAGCAGTTCTTTGCTTTTTCTTCCCTTTCTGGAATATACAGGTGTATAGGTACACACATACACTCTGGAAATAACACTCTGACCCACAGACATAAGGTGGTGAGGCACTGACTGTCTCACTTCCGAATGCCGTAGCAGTTGCCTTGTTGCTTTTCAGTTGTTTGACTCCCAAGGGGACTTATTATAAAGAGCCCTAATGCATCTGTAGATCTTATGGAAGTGAGAAGGAGCTGGCCCATAAACTTATGGAATATTCTAGTTTATTCCTGCATTGAAAATGCTTCTGACTACAAATGAAGCAATCATGTACTTGGCACATACTTGGAAACAGCAAATATGAAAGTCCCCAATTGATGCAAATAAGACAAATAGTCTTCCCACAAAAGAAGAAAGAACACTTTCCATCCATGACATCATTCTCAGTTAAATACAGCTATACCAACAGAGAAAGACAGAAAAGTCAAATTTGTCTGCTTAGGTCATTTATTTCTACATAAAACTTAAATTCGGTAACAAAGAGGCTCCAGTTTTTAGGTATGAATTTGCAGCTATGAGGTGCTAACTTACTGCATAGAAAAATTTGGTACAGACAGAGAAACAGACTTCATTTACTTGTGATCAAAGAGAAAGGAGTTTATTAGCTTAGGCATAAACCTATACTTACTTTCTGATCAGAACTGGTTCTCACGTATTTTGCACAGACTATGGAGAAGAAAACCTGATTTTCTCCACACCCATCCCTATAGATGTATTATAAATCTGGGAGGAAAAAAAGGAACTTTATTTTTCATTGAGCTTTTCATAGTCTCTCTCTTAGATCAGCCATGATTTTGAATCCCATTTCAGGTGCTAAGGTATTCCCATTCTCACCAGAGGAAATATTGTAATATAACAGGATTTTGGATTCCATTATTCAAGTCACTTCCTGGTTCCATTCTGTAACTGGGCAGTTGAACACTGCTCTCTCCCCGCCCCACCAGCCTTTTGTGACTATTCTATCAATCCTCTAACCAGTCAGTATTAATGGGAACTGAACAAATTTAGTGTGGGGTAAATTATGCTCCAGCTTTTGAGTTGAAGAGAAAGAGAGAAAAACAAGAAATTGGTTGTTCAGCTACCATCTGTGCACCATCAGAATGGCCACTCATCCTTTATTTTGCATGAAAATCTTATATTGTATTTTTTCCACATTTTCTGTTTGTTTGAATTAAGACCTCACTCACATCTCAGAATCTCACTCTATTTTATCGGTCTGTTCCCATGCTGACAAAAAGTAGGATCTTTGATCCACTGCTGTTCCAAGAATTTTGCTTTTCCCTGTACCTATAAGTAGTAATTAAGGATAGCAGGTCATATAAGGAAAGCAGGTGTATAAGCCAAACAAATCTGGCATCTGAAGAAACATTCATTAGGGACAAGTACTCCCTCTTCAGAAATTCTGCCTCATTAAGGGATAATCAGGAATGCATCAATAAAGTGACATAACTGATTACTTGTGCATCTGTCTCAATAATTTTTTTGCTGCTTTGGTCTGCCAGCAGCAGCAAGCGGGAACAAATTGCCACTGCATTATAATGTTAGGCTGATATTAGTGGAGTTACAATTGATGATTTCATGTTGATTTAAATGGTAAGATCTTATAAAGTTGCTTTATGCAGAGGCAGTTGAACTTGATGCACGGATGATTGCTGCTACACAAAAATGTCTATAAAGGTCATTAACACCCTTAAATCTGAATTCTATTGAAGAACATCATTATAATTTGCATGATTAATATTAAAGGATGGCTGTTGTATAAGCAGAAGTTTCTAAAAACAGCATCTGCTAAGCGTTGCTTAGCAATACTTATGTATATTTAGATGCAAGGATATGTGTTGGGACTAAATTAAAGGCTATAATTTTTAAAAAGCAAAAATAAAATTCAAAATTGTTGAACATTAATTTAATTTTAAAGTGCATACACATTATGTACTTTATGAAAAAAAAAGTTTGGGGTAGTTTGTCAGTGAGACAAGCGGTTTCAAGTTGCATGTAAGTGAAAGAGAAGGGAAGAAAAGCAGCAAGAGCCTATTTTCTTCAAATTACATGTAAGTGGAAGGAAGAACAGCAAAAAAACCCCTGAAAAAATATCAGTTTTGCTCTTACCTTCAATAGGTCCAAGGAAGATAAACGATGATCTAAGACCTCTTAGGCATCCGTAAGTCACTAGAATTTTATATGAAGAAAACTTCCTTTTGGTGCCACAAGATGATCAGAATTCAGTCTCATTTCACAGACAAGCCTAAGACAGTGAGGATGACTTGCCTGGTTACTGGTTTTGTTGTCTTCCATCATGGAACCGTTGGTCCAATTCCACCAGTGTAAATCTAGTGCCTGTGCATGCAGAAGCAGAAATCCACAGTCTCACTTGATTTTTTTTCTCAACTTATATTTCAGAAGTATCAAAAGACACATTACCTTCATGTATTTGGGGTTTTTTCTGCTTTGTGATTCAAGCACTGGAGTGAACTACAAAAATTCTGTGACTTCTACCAATTGCTGCTACAAACTTCCTGCACATCTTTGGGCAGAATAGATAGACTCAAAACCCCAAAGAGAGGTGGGCGTTTAAATCCAACTGACTTTGAAGCTTAGAAAAGGTGTTATTCATTGAAGAAGCCATTGCAAGTTACTGCATTGTATTTATAATTATTTGTTTTAACCAGACAAAAATAACAACATTTGAAAAAGAACAGATATAGGGCTGAGTTATTTGGTATTTGTGTTCTAACCTATTAAATATTATTAGTTTTTATTATTATTATTATTAATATTATTAGTAGCAATAAGATAGAACATAGTTAAGGGGTACTGTATATTTTTAAAAGCTGAATCCGGATTTCACATGATGTCAGAGTGGGGCCTTTAGGGAAACCCATCACACTTCACTTTACTTATGATAGTACTTTTAGAGTTAATTGTGTTTATGGTAGGAGAACAGACTTCTGTGTAATGATCTTGGATCGCTGAGGCAGATTTGCTGGTTACAAGCTGCAGTCATTGCAGTTGTTAATGTTGACTTGTGACAGTCATGTAATATTCAAAATAACTTTTAAAATACATTCTGTAATTCAAAGAACACCACAAACAGTGGTGAACATTGCTAGGACACTTTCCTGGAATTTTGGGAAGATAATTAGAAACAGAAAAAGAGCTTGAAAAGCCTGAAGTTTTACTGCAAAGGATCCAGATTCCCTGATTTTTCCTGAACTCTTATCTAATCTACATACTGTGTTCCAAAGCTTTAACTCAGATTATTCTAAATGTTAAGAAAACTTACATTTTTTTCCTGAAGTGAAGCATCCTTCATAACTGTCATGTTCTTTCACTGTATTATTGAACTACCTATCAAAGGATTTAATTATATTCTAGATTCTTTACTTATCAGAGACTCACCTTAAAACACTCCTCAGATTTGCCGTGTCATACAGACCATAAGCAAGTGAAAGGGTTTATTACACAATACAATTCCATTAGCAGACAGCTCAATGAAGGATTGGGAAATATCCAGCTGTTAATGTGTTTTAAATTACATACCCTTATACTGTGTGCTTTCTAATATTAGGAAAATTGGTACCCTGCCCCTTATACTCAGACAAAAGGAATTCATTTAATCTCACATTGGGCATTTTAGTTGTTCAGAACATAATCAAGAATATCAATTTTCTAATAAAAAAAAAAAAGAAAAAAGAAAGGGTTTCATTTTATAGTATAACAGAAGCAGAAAATCCAGATATAGATGATTCAGACAATAAAGAAAAACACATTTCTGCCAAATTAAAATTATTTCCTTCTGTGTCATAACTCCTGTTGAGTTCCCCTGTTAAGTCTCCCAACAGAGTGCTGTCTCAGGTCCTATTTCCAGAAGTACTGATAAGCTGTAACATAATTTTTTTCCATGGATCTCTCCAGCATATTATCTGAACCCTTCTGGCTGCCTGTTCCCTTTCCACAGTTTCATATTGCTAATATGGAGTTTCATATTATTAAATTCTCCAAGACTGCAGATTATGTCTTCCTTTATACCTAAAAAATTCAACAGGGTGGAAAGTTTAAGCTGTAAGGAGGTAAGTGCAGCCTAGGTCTTTTGCATGGAAGCCAAGTAATGGGAGAAGCAGGAGTGGTCTCATTCACACATGGAATCAAGGTGTTTGAGCACGCACCTGACCCCAGAAGCTATGACACATTCCTTGGTGCTATGGGGTAAACATGTACCTAACTAACTCCAGAGATACCTTTGGGGTGAATTAGAATAAAGAAGAGGGAAATCTGATGCTTTCACATGAAAAGGAGTAAGTGGAAAATTAACAAGAATTAGATAAAATAGTGAGGGACAACAGGACAATAGGAAGGTAGGATTGAGGCAAACAGGAAGACTGGAAGGTGATTAGAGACCTACTTTCATGATACCTTTAAATATAGATACCCAGACAGTTACTGAACTGTTGTTGTCTCTCACACAGTCCACAAATCACTTGAAATCACCACAGTGATGTCTATACTTAGTGACATTATATGCCTCATGCTGAAAGTATAAGAATATGGAATTGTACTTGAAAGGAGATTGAAGAGATATACAAGAAGATAGGTGTGTGTGTTTGTGCGTGAACATAGTTTACAGCTCCATTTGGTTGTCCCCCTTTGCACTTTTAAATAGCTATGAATATTGTTTAATTATTGCCATGTGTATTACCAAATGGCACTTTGCATACCGGTAATATTTTGATATGGACAAGCAGGTTTCAAATTACTTGTCAAATATGGGCATTACTTGACAAATATAAGCTTTTTTATCACATTTTACAGATGGGTCAATTAGGCTGTGAGTAAATAAAGAAGAGAAGTTACATGAAAATTATTAAAGGTTTGGAAAATATTAAGATAATTAAGAAGTTCAAGAAATTCAACCTATTTAATTAATCTTAGAGAAGACTAAGGGGTGACATCACAATCACAACCTATAAAAACCTACAGAAGGAATAAAAATTTAGTAATAGTTCTTCATTCTAGGTCACAAACATATAACATGATCCTATCACTTCAAATTAAGCTAGAGAAATTCAGACTAGGCACCCAATTTCAACTGTGTTTTCTGAGCCATTGCAATAACATCTCAAGAATTTTGGTGGCTTCTTTGTTGCTGAGAACATTTATATCAAGACTGACTGTTTAGCTAAAGTATGCTTTGGTTTAACACCAGCTGTAGGACTGACAAATTGTATCAGGAAGTTCATTAGGCTCCCATTTAGTCAGAGGTCACACTGCAGGATAATAACAGTTGCTTCAAGTCTAGAGTTTATGAAGGATGTGACAAGAAAAAGAAGTGTATGCTTCAGTACAGCATTCTACAGGGCTCAAGAGCACTGAACCTGCTGTTAGCCTTTAATAAGATTAGAATTTGTATATGCTGCTCAGAGTCTCCCATTGACGTGTATATCAATGTATGCCAAAAAAGTAAAATCCTTTTTTCTAGTGCCTGTTCCCCCTGTTCAGTATAAGAGATCTTCCACAGGTGATTTGACCTTCTATGCTGGCAGAAAAGTTTTCACTAATTAATATTTATTTAACATTAGTGCTTGCTGAATAAGGTTTAGTAACGCAGTGTATTAATTTTAAACAGGTTAGGTATAACATTTCTAATTGTATCTTTCTTATATTTACTTTAAATATAGGTAAAATCTAAGGGAGAAATGTCTGTGCCTGCAGATTAATTATTCCTTGGCAATCTTGTTTGATTCTTTAATTAAGACTAACTTATAATTGACATAATGAAATTTATTTCATTTCTAGTGCAAAAGGATTTTGAGGCTAATTTCATAAGCTGCACACTTGCAGGTTAATCTTTTGACTGTGCCACTCTGCATCTGATTTTAGGATCCTCTACCATACTTCTCAGTTTGAAGGTCTCAGATCTTAAGACAGAAGACATTCTGAACTACAGAAGTACAGTTTTGCTGACTGTTTGAATATCCTATAATTAGATATCACCAAGGAACCAAAGTGTCTGAGTACTGGGGGAATACTTCCAACATGAAGATCAATCAGCTATCAATAATCACATTAATTATTTCTTCTTCTTCTTCTTCTTCTTTCATTTGCAAGTAAATTACTGTGTGTCAGGCAGACATTTATGGCATGATTCCGAGTCCTGATATGTTGGTCTTTGCCCTGGAAGAAATCCAGGAGTAATTTAGGGACAACATTCAGTCTTCAATCTCCAAGAAAAGTAATGGCATCATTCAGCAGTGACTAACCTCACTTCTTAATTAAGGTAAGAACTTAGTGATCTTGAAGGGAGTGGTATTCTGTATCTTACAAAGCTGCCATTAATTGTACAACATCTCACTAATGGAGGAGCACAGAGCAGCCTTGTTCTACCACCTTCTTTCTTATATCTTCCTTCCGAAAAAGCTTTTTATCTCCAAATCTTTAAGAATATATTTTGTACATTCTATAATATGAAAAAATATCTCAGGTCAGTTTTCATAATCGGAAGATTTTTCAGACTCAACATCATAACTCCATTTTCTGTCATGTGCTTCTGCCTGTAATAACCACACAATTATGTGTGACATAGGCATCATATTCAATATGTTTTACACTCATTTTTTATTGATGTGCATAAAAGGTATCCTTTTATTTAAAAGAGTACCAGGAAGATTCTTTATTACCAACATATTTTCTTGTGATTTAGGTGTTCAAAATATCATCTGTCCAAACTTGGACTATTGTTGATTTTTACAGAGGTGACTGCACCATTAGATCATTTATTACAAAGCTGGTCTTCAGGTTTCTTGGGTAAAATACATAAGACAATCAACAAAGAAATCCACACTTTTCCACAGATTAAATTCACTTTTTACAAGAGAAAATTGTTCATTTTTATTCCCTGTGAATTGGACTTGGTGTAAGGACTAATTTGTAGCAAAGGAATTTATGGTTAGAAATTAGGAATAACATTCTTACAGCAAGGACAGTTGAGCACTAGATTAGACTGCCTCTGCAACCTGCATCAGTGGAGGTTATTGTTAATACTTGGGCAGGTTTTGGGTTTTGTACTACATGTAATAAAAGTATATTATAAATATATACATATATAAAATAAATTTAAATTTAAAAATGTCATAAATCAGGTTTGTGACAAATGAGCTAATGTTGCATTCACATCTGCAAAAATCAGGTATTGTTAATACCTGTGCTGGAATTCAGGAGCTGAGGCTCTACTGTTACTGAAAGGTCACAGTGCTAACAATCCTTGCAAATTCTTTCTTGCTCTGTTTTCTCTTATTCTGTTTGGTTTTTGACATTAACAAGGATTGGAACGAGTGATGTAGTCAACAACTGTATCTAAGGATTAAGGGAAAATTAGTGTTGCATATTGAAATTCCATCAAAGACATCAATATTGACTCTTCCATTACTGTCTAGACAAACCATAGCAATTATTACTTAAAAAGAGAAAGAACAGTTATTTAACAAAAACTGAGAAAACACCAAGATGTTTTTTAACTGCACTGATGAAAGAGGAAACTGTAGTAGCCAGCTGAAACTCCTTGCAACCATGACAATTAATCATTAAAAAGAAGAGATCATAAATGAACCAAGTTCTGATGTCATTTTCAAATGGCAGCAATGAAGTGGAAAATTGTTATACTATGGAGAAGAATGTTCACTAGTACTATAATAAATCATTTACTGAATACTATCACAGTTTAAATTAAAATCATTTATAATTAAGTTTAAAGGAACTTTGAAAGTATTATTTGATTTCAGAGACACTTGTTTGATACAACTCCTATTAAATGTTATGCCACTGCCTGTTTGCTTAAAAGAAAATACTAAAGTTCTCATTTAAAAGGATCCTTTATAGTAGGCTTCAAGTGTTATTTTCAATAATTCTACTTCAATTTCTTAGCCTGAGAAGAGTTCAGCTATGACCCTTGCTACAGAAATGAGTAATTCTGAGAATTATTTTCTTAAAGATTGCTCACAAGAAGAAAAGTTTAGATAAAAATACATACAAATTAAAAGTAGGTTGAAATAGCATTTGAAATATTATTGTATTGGTCAACTCCCATGTGCTATTCACAGTACATAACCAATGCAATAAAGTGAGAAAAATTGTGTTCTGTAACAAAAGCTGAATCAAATGACATGACTCACTTGACCTTCAGCCAATAATTATGGATTCCATAGAGAGTAAGACAAAAGAGAAAAATTGTAGTGCCAGCACTGAATAACAAGCATTTTCTGGAATAAAATTTGGAAATTATTTTATACATATTTACAATTTTGCACAGTGTCTTTGACAAAAGTAATACTGTTGACAGGCTTTAAGGACTTTCCAACTCTGCTAAAATCAAAATAGGTAAAAAACCTGGTATTCTTACTAGCATGAATTTGAAGATGTGAACAGGAATGTTTCCAAACCACATGCCTAAGGAGCTCCTGGGTAAACAAAATAACCATCAGTGTAATTCTTCATGTAATCGTAAAGATATTTCATAGTTTGAATGCACATTAATGTGGAGCTATAATTTTAAGTTAAATTTGTTTTATGCAGTGACATTTTGTTAAAATGTACCATAATAATCATACATTTGCATATCACTTAATTCCCTTAACATTGTTTATAACAGTTATAGTCAGTATATATATATAATGGATATACACACTCATCTAGAATGTAGAAAAAGCTGTATTTCAAGAACAAACATTACGTATTTGCTTACTTATAAAGATAATAAATACTAAAAAACAGCAAGCATAGCTTTTCATTACATCTTATTTTTCTTGAAAAGTAGGCAATTCTTGAACACATATTATGAAGTATTTTTATATTAGCTCTTCATATTATAACCCAATGCATTTTCGTCTTAAAACTGAAGATTGTCTTAACTTTTCTTAAAATAAAACAGACCATATTTTATTATTTCTCATTCTAAATTAATTAGAATAAGCTTTTTGATCATATTCCTGTTATGTTTGATGTTAGCAAGTTTGGAAGTTTAGTAGCTCACAGCTTTAGCAAATACAACAACTTAGCAATTTTCTGTAGACTTAAACTTTGTTTCATTACATTAAAAAACAAACAAACATAAAATACTCAGTTTCTTTCTGTACGCCCATTTTCTTAAGAATAAAACATTGTATGTATTAACTATTTTGCCATCTATTGTATTGAAGAAGATGGCAAAGCTGTCTTAAACCACTGGCATCCAATTGATTTATAACTTAAACTTTTTGGACTGTACTTGCTGAAGAATAAAATTCCGAGAAAAAAAAAAACGGTAAAATACTTAGAATTAGAAGCAATTAACCTGAATGAACTTAACTTTGGGGTCAGTTCTTTTTAATATCTTTATCAATCATCTGGACAAGAGGATTGAGTGGACCCTCAGGAAGTTTGCAGATGACACCAAGTTGGGCAGGAGTGTCGATCTGCATGAGGGAAGGAAGGCTCTACAGAGGGATCTGGACAGGCTGGATCGATGGGCCAAGGCCAATCACATGAAATTCAACAAGGCTAAGTGCCGGGTCCTGCACTTTGGTCACAACAACCCCATCCAATGCTACAGGCTTGGGGAAGAGTGACTGGAGAACTGCCTGGTGTAAAAGGACCTGGGGGTATTGGTTGACAGACGGCTGAATATGAGCCGGCAGTGTGCCCAGGTGGCCAAGAAGGCCAATGGCATCCTGGCTTGTATTAGGAATAGTGTGGCCAGCAGGAGTAGGGAAGCGATTGTTCCCATGTACTCAGCACTGGTGAGGCTGCACCTCGAATACTGTGTTCGGTTTTGGGCCCCTCACTACAAAAAAGACATTGAGGTGCTGGAGCGTGTCCAGAGAAGGGCAACAAAGCTGGTGAAGGGTCTGGAGAACAAGTCTTATGAGGAGCGGCTGAGGGAACTGGGATTGTTTAGCCTGGAGAAAAGGAGGCTGAGGGGAGACCTTATTGCTCTCTACAACTATTTGAAAGGAGGTTGTAGTGAGGTGGGTGTTGGTCTCTTTTCCCAAGTAACAAGCCATAGGACAAGAGGAAATGGCCTCAGGTTGTGCCAGTGGAGGTTTTGACTGGATATTAGGAAAAAAGTCTTCACTGAAAGGGTTATTAAGCATTGGAACAGGCTGTCCAGGGAAGTGGCTGAGTCCCAGGAGGTATTTAAAAGGTGTTTGGATGTGGTGCTTAGGGACATGGTTTATTAGTGGACTTGGCAGTGCTAGGTTAATGGTTGGACTTGATGATCTTAAAGGTCTTTTCCAACCTAAATGATGTTATGATTCTGTGATTCTATGATAACAAAAATGAATTAATTTCTGCCTCTTTCATCAAAAATATTTCAATTTTGATTAGTTGCTAAGGTGTATAACTCTGTAACGTTTAATCTACATTATTTGAAATCAGTCACCTGTGCATTGGGTTAGAACATAGGTTACTGTGGGTTTGGCCGTTATGATGGCTTCTTTAGAAGCTCAGGGGAAGACATGAACGCGTGCACAAAGAAAAGAGAAGCTTGCCTGGTCCATGTTCCACAGTAGCTCAATGTAAGCCACCTACAGTTTAGAAGTTACAGAGACTTTTTGAGATGTATCTGCACAATCAGCTATAATATCCCACTCCTAACACTAACATAGTTACATGTCTCCTGGGCAGATACTGGTTTGTAGCCAACGGGCTGGGCTCAGGACCCACCTTTTCTGCTTTCACACCCACCTGCAAGGAAGCAGCCAGTCATTGGTCCCTTCGGTGCCCTTGTTTCTTTCCTCCACCTGTCCTGACAATTTAGACTAAACTCTGGCATCCAAATACCAGTTAGTACTATGTATGTGCACAATGCTTAGCGTAATGGTTCCCAATTTAGTCTAGAGTCGCTGGGCAATCCTGTAATGATTTTGCTGCTACTAACAACATCTGGCAGGATGGCATTTATTTTGCCTCTGATCTGAATTCTGCCTCTGAAAGGTTTCATAGTATTATCAAGGTATGTGTTGGATCAGAACAGTTCTCAAAATCTCATGTTTTATGGCCTTTTTTTTCTTGTCTGGTCCAATTATCAAACTGGGTGACATCTATCAGAGTTAGAAGCCAATCATTACTATTATTTTATGCAAATCCTAATTACTCTGTTTCTTGCCTCTAACAGTGATCATTATGAGAAAAACAGTATATGAAGAATTGCAGGATGGACACTGCCTACAAGTCACCCGATTGTTCACTGGTTGCTGGGTAGGCTTTTCACTGCCCAGCTGAGCCACAGATATACCAATGTAAATTTTGTATTTCAAATGATTCTGATCTTTAGTCATTGCATTTCTTCCAAACTGTTCTTCAGCTTTGTCATTAAATATGTGCAAGTCTTGTGGCTTTCAGTTTTGTTGACTGTAACACCAAGAGTTCAACAGAAATATTTTCATTTTGCTTAACTCCCACAAAAGAAAAAATAAAAAACCATTAATAATAATAATAATGGAAGGAAAACAAATATATTGATGCATTTCAAGCATGCATTCTTTGATTGATTATTTTGAATTATTTTGTATCAATGCATTGTTTTTTAGAAAAATAACTTCCAGCAATTGCTAATATTCTTTTGTAGGCAAATCTCATGCAAATCCTGAAAAAAATATGTAACTTTATGATGTTTTGTTTATTGAATCCTTTCCAGTTACTAGGGAACAGATGTGCCCCCTCTTGCCTACAGAAATGACTTGAAGAAAATAGTTGCATTTTTAAAGTAGCTTCCAGCTCCTAAGTCAAAATCTAGATGATTCATCTTTCCTACAAGAAAACAACAATTGTATTAAATATTCACAGAATATAGCCATAGCATTTAAAAAGATGGGTCCCAAACCAACAAAAGGGGCAGACAAGGTATCTTAGAAAAATTGATGTGAGCTTTTAAAAAGACATAAAACCCCTCATAACATAATATTCTTTTACATCACCATATCATGCTTTGAGAATCTGAACCTGGTAGGAAACAAAGAAGCCTTTCTTTCTCTCAGCCTGAATTATATGAATATTAAAATACATTACTAGCTGCCAGAACAGTTTTAACAAAAGGTTCCAATTATTTTAAAGGGATTAATTTATGTACTTATGCAAAATATCGCTATTTTAGCACTTTGAAATGTAAACTGAAATAGTTTTGTTTTTTCCCCAAATTAGCAAAATAGTAGATATTGAAAATGAGAAAGACCTATAAGATCATTCAAGTCAAAGGTGTATCTTAAATCTATCTGTATTCAGCCTAATTCTAGAGCATGATTGTCACACATACAGTTCATGAAAAATCTGTTAAAAACCCCACACTTGTAATTCAGTAGCACTACAGATAACATACATGTTTGTGTAGCACAGAAATAATTTTACCATAGTGGTTCCCCATTCCTAGTGGTTCTTGCTTCATCAAATCCCACTTCATCTTTCCCAACAGTCCTTCATCTTCCTTATTTTTTTTCTCTCCTTCACCTTCCCACATGCTCCACAACACTTTTCTCAAGAATTTTCTTTCCCACCATACACTTGCAGGATACATAGCTAAGGAATAGAAGGAATATAGTAAGGAACATAGAGTAATAACAGTCTTGAGTTACCTAAGTGCACAGGTTATTTCAGAGCTCAATTTACGCAAAAACTTATTTTCAGGGACAAATTCTTTTAAAGATTTACATTTACTTTTTACGTCATTACATGTAAGTCAATCATGCCCTTGCATCCTACTCTTAATGAGTAGAGCCACTCTTTTTACATGAACCTGTTGCTGTTCCTTGAAATACAAAGACCAGCTCAGTGTTCGTCTAGGTTTCCTTATGACTTTATGATCAAGGTTAATCTTTACCACTAGTTATTCTTTCTGATTAAGGCAGAAACATGATGAGAAATAGTGCTATCCACATTATGCTCTTTGGTTAACTTATGTAATCTCTTCTGTATTACATAAACAAATTAATACACACCCCTGATTCGTAGTTGGAACATATTTAACTTCTCAGGTATATTTTTAAGGTCATATTCATTCTGGCAATAGTTTTTCTTTTATTTGTTTGTTTGTTTTGTGAGTCAGACTGCCCTACTAAAGCAGTGTCCTTGAGAAGCAAGGTAGATTCTGTTGTGATGCAGGTAACATAGTGAGGAGAGTTATTATGCAATGGAATCAGTAGAGCTAGAAACAGAGTTTTTAAGGAACTTTGCCAAGAAAAAACATCAGTTTCTTGAAACTAATACTTTATACAGAAATGCACCTATTTTTGCAGAACTTCTGTTGAGACATTTTTCAAGTTTGGAGTGAAGTTTCAATTTAAAAAACAGAACAAAATGTGAGCCATCTATTCTAGTGAGTAGGCAGAGCACTCCCTGAAAGATAGATGTGGCAGTTAAGGAAACCCCATGAACATCTGAGACTTGAATCTTTTTCCTTCTCTTGCTCTTTAGCTTTCTTTTTTTTTTTTTTTTAAATTGCATATTTGGATACATTTATAAATGCATATATCTATACCTTCATATATGTATGTGTGTGTGTTTATATACATATATAAACACAGACGTATAAACATACATATATAAATCCTTCATAAGGTTGCATACACTTACTTCTTTACTTTGTTTCCCATGCCTTTACATGTTTCCTCAAATCCTTCTTCCCATGTTGTATTTGCTAGATTTATAACCAGAGGAAAATGTCTTTTGATTGCACACTAATTGAAACCAGCCTTTCCCCAAAATTTTTTTAACATGAAAAAACAGATTATTATGAAAGAAATGAATGTACTTAACAGAAAAATAATTGAGAATTAATTAATTGTAATAATTATATGGAGAAACATCTGTCTGGAATGACACTTAGATAACTGATTCTAAATTGGGACAGCATACATGTGTGCAGTCATTGCCACTATTTTTATTCTGTGATGAAGCTTAACTGAACGTCGCTTGGTGAAAATATTCTGAACATGCCCAGCTATAGAATGGTAAGAAAACTGAGGCGGGGACATGGTATTCATTTGTTATGTTGTCTGGATCTTCTGTGCATCTTTTGTGCCTTTTAGTGTAAAGAGAGTCCTTTTTGTGTAATGAGCTTCAAAAGTAATCCAGAACATTCACAGGATTTGTATTGCATGAAAGATGTACTTTGTTTCCTTAGATTTTTACAAGGGTGCCATCACAGATGATCTAATGAAGATTTTCTATGATGTTCCACTGTTGTGAAAGGAGGTAACAGGTAGAAAGCATGATGTACATGAAGTGTATGACACAGGTCAAGGACCAGGAAAAGATGTTTCAACCTGCTCCTAGCTTAGTACAGAAACTTGCTACATGTCTAAGCAGAGGTAAAACAGCTTTCCACAAAAGGCAGTGGAACTCCTATAGATGCTTTTGTATGTGATGTGCTATAGGCATAAAAGCAGTGGTTGCATAGCCTCCTAAAATGACAAGGTACGAAACATGAATTTGCTGAAGTAACATTAATTAGAAGAAATTTTCCACTTCCCACCCATCATCCTACAACATTAAATGAAAGGCACTTGTCAAGAAGGATAACTCTTTTTGTTGTCTGCAGTAGAAAGGAAGTTATAATCATATTTAATGAGTTAATGTTTACAAAGCACTTTAGATCCTTGGATAAAAGGTACTGGATAAATGCTAAGCATGATAATCGTCATGCTTTTTTCTATAGTCTAGTAACATAATTATGATGCCTGCGCAGTCTTTTCAACAAACAGGCTGTAAGAAGTATTGCATTTTGAGATATTTTTACTTACTAGTGTTAGACATCAATGAGGCAGAATTTTCTTTTCAGGTTTATGTCACGTACAAGTTCATTTATCATTGCCTTCTTGACACGTAGCTAAATGACTAACTTTTGCTGGATTTTCCTGCCATACATATTTTCAGTAATGTAGATACATTTTTTATTTTATCTTTTTCTACAAAAATATATATTCATATGTATTGTGGAAATATTTGTCAGGACCTGAAACTTTTTTAGAGGAAGATTTGTTCTTGATTATAACTTAGCTGCTGACTGTGGCTTCTTATAAAATAAATAGAGGAAAACAAATGCAATATATTAGATGTTATTCCACTTTTTTTCCTTTTTTCTTCTATATCAGTATGTAGACATTTTATTTCAGATGTATATCAAATGATCCCACTGATGAGATGTGTCTTGGGATTCTTCGAACTCTACATGGCTCATTGCAAATGCCTAACTGTAAGTACAGAATCCAAAGTTGTAATTTAGAGTTTTCAAAATCTGATTCGAGCAGGCCATCCATATCTCCCTTATAGGTAATTAGCATGTTTTTAAAGATAATTCATCCCACCCATCTTGGGTGTGCCCTGTCTTTCTTTTGTAAGACTTACTGAAGGAAGGTGATCATTCTTTTAAAGAAATTCTATTTTTAAAGCATATCCAGAATAACGCACACTTTTTTCGTAAAGTATTATTTTAAACTTCAGCCTGAGGAAAGCAATTGAAGGAGATTGCACCAGTACCCTTCTGCCCCTATAAGATGCCATCCCCTTTAGATATATGCTAGTCTGATACATATAAAGAAGCACTATCCATCCTTCCAGAGGAAGCTTTGCCATTATGAAGAAAATAAATCTAGTTCAAAAAAGAAACTGAAGTCAGATTTGGAGAAAGGATGAAGGAAATGTTGCAGAGAGAACAAAATGGAGCATGCTGGCTAGAAAGTAGGACGCAGTTGCAGGGAGGTTAAGGAAACCAGGATTCAAGTTTCTGCTCTCAAACTCTTTCTGTATTTTATCCAGTGACAGTTTAATGACATAACTGGGACATGTGTGACTTGCACAGTGATAAATCTCTAGGCAGCTGTAGACATGCAATGTGAAAAAGTTCAGTGAAGTTAGTCAGGACTTTTTAAGAGTTTAAGTAATGCAGTTAAGAACATAGATCTAAGTTAGTAACCTAAGAATAAATAATTTTTAGAACATTTTAATAATATCATAAGGTTAGTATGCCAAAATGTAATTTTTTTTTTCCAAGTGAAAATCCAAGTTTTGCTTTTGTGTTGAGTGTTACTAAATGACATTGAAAAGCCACTCTTCCACAAAAATTCTGCTTAAGCAAGAGAGAGACTGTCTATACTGCACATTTCAATAATGTTGAACTCATTTTTATGTCAAAACACGATATTAAATATTAAAAACATAACATAATATTAATTCAACATATTGCATGGCCTGAAAACCAAGATTTAATCCATTAGAAATGTAAAAAGATGTTTCTACCTTATTAGAATAAAACACATCAGTATTACTGAAATGGGTAAGTCAAAACAATTTTACTTTTTCCTTCTGAAACTTTTGTGGAAAATTTCTTAACTTGAATTTTGAAAATAATAATAATAAAAGAAGAGGTATTTTGGTTATACCTAGACAACGGGTATTATGGAATTTTGATGTATTTTAGCTGCAGCTTTTCCTCATCCACAGGGAATAATGTAGTAGTACTATACAGTACCATACTGTAAACATGATTCACAGTTATATAACTCTTAAGTGTTACACTTAGTTACAGGGAATCAAAATAAAAGGTTAAACTATTAATGAATATATAAAATATAAATTTCTAGAGTCTAATGCCTGGTTCTTCTATTTACAGTTCCCAGCTTTGGGAGAGATATGAACTTCCTGTACTTAATGCATAATTATGAGGTGCCAAAGAGAATTAGGGCAAGATCTCCACTTTTTCATGTAAATTGAAACAAAGGACAGGAAATTGTCTGAAATACAATACAGGATACAAGATAAAGAAAGAATACCAAACAATGAACAATATGGTTATGCTAGAAACTGCTTAACATTAAAACCATGATGTTAATGGAAAGTCTGCACATGCATATGCAAATTTTATCAGTTCATCATAAATTAATTCTCATTGAAAATAAAAATAGAGTCACAGAGAAAATACACATTGAACAAACTATATGAGTAATTATCACCATAACAAAGGTACATTAGAAAATGAGTGAGATCTAGTTCTATCTCCTAGTGTAAAGAACAAGACAGAACTTGCAATATACAGATAAAATGACAGGTTGATAAATCAGGAAAAAAAGGAGGAGGCAAAGTGAACAGGCAGAAAACATCCAGTTAGCGATGTCACTGCTAAGACGTATTCAAAGAGAAGTCCTCTGTGCCTTCTTCTGTACTAGTTAACTTCACTTTCACAAAGAACACACAAAAGTTGGTATAACTATGCTATAAAACAGATCTTCACTGATGTAGGAAAGGTGATCATTCTTGCAATAAGCTGATGTTTTAGAATGTGACCAATATCTTATATTTTTCTTACTATTCTTCATTTAGTTCTCTACGACTAGGACTACATGCCCGTTTCAGAGAGTGCCTAATGACATGGCCATGGTTTTAGATGATATGCTAAGAACTAACTTGAGAAACTGAATTGGGTTTGCATGGCAAAGTTTTGGTAGTGTGGGGGCTACAGGGGTGGCTTCTGTGAGAAGATGCCAGAAGCTTCCCCTGTGTCCGATAGAGCCAATGCCAGCCGGCTCCAAGACAGACCCACCGTTGGCCAAGGCTAAACCAATCAGCAACAGTGGTAGTGCCCCTGTGATAACATGTTTAGGGGAGGGGGGGAAACAGTCAGGGAGAGGAGTGAGAATATGTGAAAGGAACAACTCTTCAGACACCAAGGTCAGTGAAGAAGGAGGGGGAGGAGGTGCTCCAGGCACCTGGTGCCTGCAGAGATTCCCCTGCAGCCCATGGTGAAGGTCATGGTGAGGCAGGCTGTCCCCCTGCAGCCCATGGAGGTCCATGGTGGAGCAGATATCCAACTGCAGCCTGTGGAGGACCCCACGCCACAGCAGGTGGATGCCCAAAGGAGGCTGTGACCCTATGGGAAGCCCGTGCTGGAGCAGGCTCCTGGCAGGAGCTGTGGAGCCGTGGAGAGAGGAGCCCACACTGGAGCAGGTTTTCTGGCAGGACTTGTGACCCCGTGGGGGACCCATGCTGGTGCCGTTCATGAAGAACTGTAGCCCATGAGAAGGACCCACGTTGGAGAAGTTTGGGGAGGAGTGTCTTCCATGGGAGGTATCCCATGCTGGAGCAGGGGAAGAGTGTGAGGAGTCCTCCCCCTGAGGAGGAAGGAGTGGCAGAGACAACATATGATGAACTGACCACAACGTCCATTCCCCGTCCCTCTGCACTGCTGGTGGGGAGGAGGTAGAGAATAATCGGGAGTGAAGTTAAGCCCGGGAAGAAGGGAGGGGTGGGGGGGAAGGTTATCATTACTCTGATTTGATTGTTAATAAATTAAACTAATTTCCCCAAGTCGAGTCTGTTTTGCCTGTGACAGTCATTGGTGAATGATCTCTCCCTGTCCTTATCTCGACCCACGAGCCTTTTGTTATATTTTTTCTCCCCTGTCCGTTCGAGGAGGGGGAGTGACAGAGCAGCTTTTGTGAGCACCTGGCATCCAACCAGGGTCAAACCACCACAGAAATATAATTGCTTTACATCTCTCTTCTCCAAATTTTATAAGGTTTTTTTTCTGATTTGCAGCTTACATGATATCTGTTTGACATACCAAAATTGTATTTTAGCTTTAATCCGTCTCTGTTTTCCCAAACATTTCCCCACTCTTAGTCTTCTGCGTGCATTTTAGCACGTAGCAACAGTCTCTCCAGAGACTGTTTAGATATTTTCCCTCTTTTCATCTAGAGGAAGCTTAGGGCCACAAGTACATTTTGAAATGCCCTTGGGAAGGAACAGTGTAGAGGAAAGAATTTTTTTCCCTAGGACCATCCACAGCAAAGACCATCCTTGTAAAACACATCCTCGAGCTTAAAAGGAAATGCAGTGCTATCTAGTGAACAGATTACTACAATTCACTAAATTTGTAAGGTCCTAATGATTTAATTTCATCACTGACTTGCTGTGTGATCTCAAAGAAATCATTTCACATCTCTGTACTTCTGTTTCCTCTCTATTCTCTTTCTGACTTGTGTTTTCACACTATAAAACTCTAACTAGATATACGCATAACAGGGTCTTAATTTTCCTTGGGATTCCAGGCTCAACTCTAATATAGATAATAACTATAATATAATAGATAATAACTATTTCATAAGAGGATAGACCTTCGGAGGTCCAGTCACTGCTGCATGGACTCATGGTCATGTGGTGTGCTGAATGTTTCTACAACATGCAGGGTGACCTCAGTGGCAATACTTATCAATGGGAATTAAAGGAGTTATATAGCATATTGGGCTGAATCAGAAAATCAGACATCTACAGCTCATAATTTACAGCGTGAGTGCTTAAATCTTTACATAAAGTGGCATGATTTGCAGAAGACTTTAGTCGTATGGTATGAAACTCTGTTTTTGTTTTAGTTTCACTTTCCTCCTAGACACTTTAATGAATATTGAGTCACATTCTAATGTCTTAAAAATGTAATATTTGTCCTTGAGATAAACACTTCAGCCTCTGATCCTGAGCATTTTTTAAGGAAAATGGGTCATTAGTACTTATTCCTTTCCCTTTGAATGTCATTAATAGCTACTCAGAGAAAGACACTGGACTATTCAAACTCAGAGCATCCCTTCACTTAACAGTGAGAAGGGTACACAGAAGTATCTGTTAAATTATTTAAATCATCTGTGGTATTGTCTATGTATAATTTTCTGTATTAGAATTACAGTACTTATTCCATTCTTGTTAGTATTTCAGTTTAACTTCCTATCTCTGCAATAGAAGAATATAGTCCCTTGGTTTTCAATTCTGTCCTCCCATTATCACCCTTCATTACGAAATTATTTATCTATAGTATATGCAGTTTCTAGCTATCAAAAAATGCTATGTTTTAGCGTGAAATACAACAAAAAGCAATGCTTAAGTTCCTATCAGCAAAATTGCTGCACAAAAGCAGAAAATGAGAGACAAGTAAATACTTCAGCTAGCATCAGATGAGCTTTTATAACATTTCTGAATAGATATTTCTCTTATACTTGGTAAGAGTTAACTTTGCTGTATTTGGAAATCCTCTAAAGAGAAAACTAGTAAGCATATGTAAAACATCCGTTTTGTAGCAGTATTTCTTATTGATACCTGATGCTTAAAAATTAAAGATTCTATAGATGTAAACTAGATGTACGTGAAAAAAACCCAACCCACCCCTGTGTTTGAAGTATTCCTACTTAATATACAATACCTGTAATCCTTTCTGAAAAGCAGTTAGCAGGGCTTCATGTCCTATTATATCTCCTCAGACTTTAACTTTATGTTACTATTATGAATAAGAAGGTTAACTATCAAATAAAATACTAGTACATGAGAATCAGAATATCAGACATAAATTGTTATACGCTCAAATTAAATATCTATGGCTCAGAACTTCAAAAATAAAAGGGCAAAAGGATCTCAGGAGAACAATTTCTTTCCTGTTTTCCAGTTACTGTTGAAAAAGCGTCTATGATTCCTGAGAGTATTCTCCATTCACAGGAGGTGCTGCTCAGCTCCTTCAAGATTCAGCGTTACAGGTCTGTTTATTTGATTCACAGGCACAACTAAAACTGAGATGAGAGAACTCACAGTAGAATACAGGCTTGGTAAAGCAAGACTTTGTGGTTCCTGTGCTGCTCCTTTCTCTGTCTCAAAGTCTTTTAAGCTAGTGTGTCCCACTAATATATCCTAGTAACCTAAAACAGGACAGTGCGTAAACTGAAGACATAAGACTGAGGATTAAGTGGCGCATCATGATGGCTATAGTGCAAGTATCATGATAATAAGAATAAAAGATTCAATGTGTATAACTGACAGCCTAAGTTGGTTTTCAGACTCCGTTAATATTCAGAAAAGACAAATGAGTCATCCTCAGCTCTGAAATTCCCAAAGCTTAAAACAACAAAAGAATTACTGAAATTGTTGCTTTGGGGTAGAAACTCTAACTTCAAAACTGTCAGCCATGGTAGAACTAAACGTTAACATAAAATATAAGAAAAATTACATAAAATTTGTTTGCTGAGGTAATAGAGACTTAGAAGATTACAGAAAATGTACTATAGATGAACATCTTTTCTGCGCATCTGAATTATTTTAACTAGTAAAGGAAGAACAAGGCAGTAATTTTGCTGAAGAGAGAAAAAATGCAGAGACTGAAATAAAGTAAAAATACATAGAGGAAATAATAAATTTGTGAGGGTTATTTATTACAATCAGTGGAAGGACATTTCTGAGAGTCCACATTCATAATCTGTTTCCTGTAATCTGTATTTTTAGTAAAAGTGTTGAGGGATAGATAGAACAAAACAGATCAAACGATCTACAGCCAGAATAGTCAGGGAAGGAAACAACATTTCTAAGAGCTGAAAAATAAGTAGTAAAGTAGTTTTAATCTGAAAATGTGATGGGCTGAATGGAGAAGTTACTGTGTGGAATCTTTGGACTTTGCTGAGAGGAGGGTAAATCTGAATGAACAAATAGCATAGGTCTTTCTGGTTTTAAAAACTGCGAGCTTCAAAACAGCTTGTGTTTTAGTTGTTATGTAGGCATGCCTCTCTGTTTCCCACAGCATAAACCAAAGTGTTTTGTTTCTAGACCAGGACCTCTCCAGTCTTGAGTAAACTGTGCATTTGCACTATGATTTCAGGGATGATGGAGTCCCTCTTTCAGCTCTTGAATGTGGAGACGTCTACAGAAGGGTAGGCGGATGTGAAAGGTTGTAGGTTTCTGTTTGAGAGCTTCCAAACTCAACTTCAAGCTACATGAAACAGAAAAACGCAGAAGGTAAGTTAAAAATATAACAGTAAGAGCAAATAAGTGAACTGAAAGTGATGCCAAGTACCCATTTTAGGACAGAGTACTCCAGTTGCAATTCCCCATGCAGTTAAGTAGTCTTGAAACTGCTGGTGTCCTGCTGATCTACTTAACTGTCTAGAGACTGCTTCTCACCTCTTCACTTCTTGTTTAAAAATTGCTACTTATACATGATTGTGAACTGAACAGAGCAGAGGATGGAGTAGGCAGGGTAGTGCATTCCTAGGAACCAAACAGTCTGGAAATAATTTACCTGTGTTCCTACAATCTGTGCCTTCTTTTAGTTTGTTAGCTTTTCACACTGCCACAAGAACACCCTGAAAGTACTTCCAGCCTCATAAATCCACATGTTATTGCATGTAAGAAAGGCTTTTAGTTATTCTCTTTCTTAGTGTGAACATTCTCACAGATCTGTAAGCATACTCATCTTACCTGGAATTTGTATCTGTATCACATTTCTTGACTTGTGGAAGCCATTCTGAATTACACAGATCAAAACAACTGGATAAGCCACAAGAGGTTTCAATAAATCAGGGTCAGAATCTGGCTTAACAGATTAATTGAACTACAATGTTCAGTATTCATTGTTTAAACACAAATATTAGGTTTGGTTGGTTTGGGGTTTTGGTGGGGTTTTTTTCTGCTTCAAATAAGCACTCTAATTTGTTCTTCTTATTTTTATTTTTTTAAATTTAGTCTGTGGTTTTAAAGGTTTTATAGAGAAAACTGATGAAAGTGAACTTCCACAGAGATGAAATCTACCTTTTCTCCACATTTTATAAAAGACTGTAAAATACAGAGATGTTTATACCCTTGCGCACATGGAGAGAGAGTGCACACACAACTCTGCATCAGAGAATTTGGCTGCTTCAGTGAGAGCAGACAATTGTTTGTTAAATTATAAATGGCAATTACCTTGACAGAAGCAAAATCATTTTCAGTAAAACAAGCATTCAAATTAGCAGAGGGCCCAGTTCTGCTTTCCTTCCGTCTATGAAGTGATAATTTACTTCTGGAAATACCTCTGCTAAACACTGGAGTTAGCTGGGGAGTAAAATACAATTTAATATGAGTAAGCTGCAGGTCTGAATTGCCTCTGGATAAGTAAGTACTATATAGATAAGGATGTAGCAAGCTTCTAAGTCAATAGGAGTTTTGATATTTTTCTTGCATAGAGTTAGCTAATTTGTTCCAGTAAAGGCTATCACATATAGACTAAAGAGTCATTCAACTAAATACAAAAGAGAAATAGCCAAGAATGAGGATAGCTACCTAGTCAAAAATCAAAGAAATCTTCATTTTGAGATAAAATTATGGTCTATGTTTGATGTTCATTTCCAGTTCATTTAGACATTGAAGAGGCCAGATGCCAGCATTAACATCTCATTATTACTATTGCTATTTTCTGGTACCTAGAGCCAGTTTCTGTATATTACTTATAATATATGAACCCAGAAATTAGATTTACCAGAATAAATGGATCAGGGATCACACTGCTCTGTATTTGCAATAAGAGGGAAACTTTTGAAATCTCCACCTTTCCATATTAAAGATGTTATCAGTCAACTCCCACGAGGTATTGTCTACAATTAATGGTGTCCAAATCGAGTACATCACTGGTATCAAGGATTAGAGGCTTCGTCTGAAGGTTATTCTCCGAAAACAAAAATGTAGTTTTATCATCTTTCTGTTCCTTCCCCACTCAAAAATTCGCTAGTTTCACAGAGGCTACCATGGCACTAAGAGGTTGTCCGGAGTTTGCAGAGGAGACTAAACTATGTTGTGGTGCAATACATAACCTATGAATAGCAGGATCAACTTGTCTGTCTTCCAGAATTCAAGTGGTTTGGCAGGAACCACTTGTAGACCACTCCCATCCTTATTAGGAGCGGTACTAGGGAGGATCAGAAAATACAAAGAGTTATTAGTTAGAGATATCTGCATGTGCATTTTTTTATTTAGACCAGAGAAGATAAACACAAATTACTAGTAGCCTGGAGACAATACTACCAGTTACTCATCTTCTCTGAGGTATACTGCCATAAACCAGATACGTGCCTGATCCTTAGCTAGTACAGCTAAGATCCTTAGCTTTTACAAATTAATGACTTCAGTTGAGTGAACGAGCTTTATTTAAGCTCTATTTCACTCGAAGTTGTAAAGGATGAAGTTCCAGTACCATGATTGTTATCTCTCCAAATTTATTCCTATTCTGGAATGCATAGTCTAGTAAAATGTTATCACTCTGTATCTAATTTTTGGATCATAAGGCTCTGTATGGGGAAATGTGATTATTTTCCTGGAGGATGTCTAGAACAACGTATATTATTAAGTCTTTGGTAGAAATGGTGTACAAACAGGACCAAAATTGTACTATATATTGAAGAAATTAATTTCAGCATCTGAGAATTTCACTTGTTTGAATGTTTCTTAAGGATCTTTATGCTTACAAATACCTAAAGGATGGGTGTCAAGAGGAAGGGGCTAGGCTTTTTTCAGTGGTGCCCAACGACAGGACAAGGGGCAATAGGCAGAAATTAGAACATGGGAAGTTCCACCTGAATATGAGAAAAAACTTTACTTCGAGGGTGACAGAGCACTGGAACANTTATGCTTACAAATACCTAAAGGATGGGTGTCAAGAGGAAGGGGCTAGGCTTTTTTCAGTGGTGCCCAACGACAGGACAAGGGGCAATAGGCAGAAATTAGAACATGGGAAGTTCCACCTGAATATGAGAAAAAACTTTACTTCGAGGGTGACAGAGCACTGGAACAGGCTGCCCAGAGAGGTTGTGGAGTCTCCTTCTCTGGAAATATTCAAAACACACTTGGATGCAGTCCTGTGCACCCTGCCCTAGTTGTATCTGCTCAAGCAGGGGGGTTGGACAAGATGATCTCCAGAGGTCCCTTCCAACCCCAACCATTCTGTGATTCTGTGATTCTGTGATTCTGTGATTGATTCTGTGATCTTCACAAATTTTATAATTATTGCATCAATAAAATTTCTAAAAGAAAAGCAATAGGTAGGAAGAAAAGGGAATGAAGTTAAGTTTGTTCAGTACTGTTTGTCGATAAACTGAATTGTATTTAAAAGATCTTCAAATATAATAGAAAGAAATCTAGAAATATTCCTTTATATGTCCTTGTTTTTCACTCTTTCTTTTGGATCTCAGCTTTTCCACATAGGTATTTAAAGACCAAATAGGCTTGTTCTTGAACATGCAAAAACTTTTCAATTGAGCATTCTTTTTAAACTTACTTAGAAACTTCTGATGTTTAATGTTTTTTCTACATTTCTACAGTTCTACATTTGTCTGTAAGTCTTATTATGGAATGTCTGAGATCATCCCATTTTTGTACCCATTTTAGTTGTACATGTTTTGCTCTTGTGAACTCACATTTTCCAGGAGACTGTGTAAAAAATTATTTATTTCAAACCTAGAATGCCTCAAATCAATATAGGCAGTATCCTTATTTAGAAAAAGGAAAATACATAACTCACAAGTACTTGAAAAAAATACATTGGAACTCAATTTTACACTGTAAATTTAAGCATCTGTTTTATCAGTTGTCTGCTTCCTCATACCTAATAATTAACAAGTCTCATAAAATAATTTCAGAAATTGCTTTATTTTGAACTCTGAACCATAACAGTAGTCCTTGTAAATGTTGGCTTTCCTTTTATGTTGTTACAGCAGTACATAAAACAATACTATCAGCTTTCTATTTTGGGATCCCAGGACAAGATTCATGCTTCCAGAATTTCCATTTATTGCAGTATCAGATTCCTGAACTTCTATTAATCTTCAGTCCTTTACTGAAACACGTATTGCTTCTTCTTGCTTAAATTTTGCTTTGTACAGCCTGCCTGAAGAAAATACTAAATGGAGGCTCTTTGACTCCACTTTCTCATGTTTTCTTTTCATACGGACTTATCAGACAATTCTTGAGACCTCAGTGCATATTGAACAATACTCTTTATTAATTTTAGAGAAGCATATACAATAACCAGAACATGCATTGTCCATTAAAAAGAAATATAGCCAAAAGTGCAGTAGGAAAAAAGATCCCATTAGCACAGAGTGCTGCTGTCTGTTTGTTTTCTTCCTTCTGATTTTGAATGTTAAAACTCAAAAGAATATTCCAAAGAAGTTTCAACCTAGTATCTCGAGATGAATATAGAAGCCTGTATATTCTTATTCATGGTAAATAGTATGAGTGATTTTAGTTTCAGTATGGCAGCTATCCAGAGCAAGATCTGTTACTATTGTTTTACCTTTAAATTAACTTTAAATTACTAAAAAGAAGAAAAAAACCCAAGCCTCACAAACTTTTTTTTTCTTTTTTTCCCCCAGAAATACATAATCACAGAATCAAAAATTAGATGAGGCTGGAAGGCAGCTCTGCAGGTCATCTAGACAAATCCTTGCAGTTCAACTCAGAGTCAGCTAATGCAGGTGCCTCAGGAGCATGTGCAGTTTGGGCTCTGAATATCCCCAAAGATGGAGCATCCACAGCCTCTCCATGCAGCCTGCTCCAGTTCTCAACCACCCTTGAAGCAGAATTTTTTTCCATATGTTTAAGTAGCGTTTCCTGCATTTCAATTTTTGTCCATTGCCCCTTGTCCTGTCACTGGGCACCACTGAAAAAAGCCTGGTTCCATGTTCTTTACCCTCCACCCCCCTGAGGTTTTTATACACATGGATAAGATCCCCCTGAGCCTTCTGTTCTCTAGGCTAAGCAGTCCCAGATCTCTTAGCCTCTCATATGAAAGATGCTTCAGTCCCTTTATCATCTTTGTGGCCATTCTCTGTACTCAATGTGGTATGGTCATGTCTCTCTGGTAGTGGGGAGCCCAGAACTGGACACAGCACCCAGAGATATCTCACCAGTGCTGAAGGAAGGATCACTTCACTCAACCCGCTGCCCAGTGCAGCCCCAGAGGCTGTTTGCCTTTTCTGCCATATTGCTGGCTTATGCTCAACTTGCTGTCCACGAGTACCCCTGGGACCTTTTCTGCAAAGCTGCTTCCCAGATGATTGGATTCATCCTGTACTGCTGCAGGAAATTATACCCCTCCATGTACAGGACTTTACAGTAGCCCTTGTTGAACTTTATGGGGTTCCACTCTGCCCATTTCCACAGCCTGTCAAGGTCCCTCTGAATGGCAGCAGCACCACCACTGGTGAATAACTCTTCCCAGTTTTGTATCACTGCAGCCTTTCTGGGAGTGCATTCTGTCCCATCACACCATCATACACATGAATGGTGCACACCGGTTTCTTAGCTCTGTGGATAAATCTTGATATTGTTTATAATAAAATGCACCGGCTGGCAGTTTGTTCTCTTTCTTGACACATCAGTAGGAAACAAAATTAAAAAGATTAAAAAATATATAGGGTAATCTGCCACATGCCTACATGGTCTGACAAGCTTGTCGTTTTGATGACTAAATGCATCTTATGAAGGAAATAATAATTTCTAAAGCTATTGGCTTTCCTAGAGGGAAATTAAACCTGTCTACCTTACGTCTTTTAATCAGATGTTACTTAGTGAACTTTGGTAAGCAAGCTACTCAGAGTCTGGCATTCTCTTTCTAATTAAAAATGGTATCCCCATGAGTTCAGTGGAAGTCTTGTTAAGATTAATTTTTCAACGGTTGTCTGTTTCTTTTGCTGACTGTGTTTTAGAGAGTGTCAGAATGCTTACTATCCTGGAGCAGCTATTTGTAGACAGATTTACAAGGAACAGCTGTAGGTAACAATCAATCATATTTGGTTCAGTGACAGAATTTAATTAGCTGACAACAAGTGAAATACTCTATAAAATAAATGAATTGTTATTTGTGTACAAATACATTTCCTTTTCAGGTCTTTATTTAATGTGTAAGAGACAAGTGAAAGATCAGCATATAATGATGATCCATGACTGACTCCAAAATCAGAGGTAAAAGTATTACCCCTCCCCTCTGCCTATTGCCAGGATGCTTGTCTTTTAATTAGTAATATTCAGCTTCTTTCACCACCAATGCTATTTTTGTTTCTTTCTGCTTAGTGCTTTGTCTGATATATCTGGTTTTTTAATTGATTATTAATGTAAGATGGGTCAGCTGGTTACAGATATATTAATTCTAGACAAATACAAGTCTTGTCTCTGCATGAGTGAAGAGTGGGGTCAGATATTATCCCACAGTTGGAACAGTGATTCATGAAAGGCAATTAAAATAGCAAAGTATCCGTTTTCTTGGCATTTTACTGTCTAGCTGAATTTACACCCCAGTTGGGTACTTCAGACCCATTAGACATTGGGAAACCTCATATAGCATATCATAAGAGAAGATCCCTAGAAAACAGCTCTTTGAGGAAGAAAATGGCTAAGATGGGAAAATTTTATATCCACCTGTTGGAAAGGACAAACAAGGGGCAGGGAAAACTTGTCTCCTTGACTTTTACATTTTGTCCAGAGGATATCAAGTTGAATTAGTCTTTTCTTGAGGTGGTGGCAGGGGAAAATAGCAAGAATTTCTTGTTATATCCAAAAGTGCAGTACTGAGTTGAACTTAGATTTGGAGAACTGTCTTTTTGTTCTTCCTTTTCACATCTTAGAACAGTATTTTAAACAGTTATTGAGTTATAGAGTGTTTTGAAAGTGGGCTTTCTGAATGACTCTTTGCAAAGTTAGAACAAAAAGAAATTAAATGTTACAAAAGGCATCATATGATTCAGCCACCAAACATTCAGACTCTCTGGACCAATGAACCATTATGCTGTGACTCCCACCAAAGCTTGAAATGTATAAGAAAAAACTAAGTGGTTCAGCAACTTTACAACTTTAGTAATTTTTTACGTCAACTCACTGACTAAAGATAGCATCCTTCTGTCTAGAATTCCCTTAGAAATATGTGAACTGCGCCATTCTTCCCATGTGTACAAACTCGTTTCCCAGATGCATTAGCCTTCCTTTCTCACTTCTGTAATACAGTAAAATGCACAATAGCTCTGATCATGTAAGGAAGGTCTAGACACGACCAGAGTGCATATGCTCTAGGGACAGCTATGTTTCCCAGATGTATGAAAGATCAATCAAAGGTCCATCCTGGCTCTTAAAAAATATAAAAAGTTTCACCAGGTCAATATGTACAGATACATTTTTTATGGAAGGAGAGGATGTGTGAGAAGACTTAGATGTATATGCACAATATTAAAAAGTATACTGGGTATTCTATACTTTCTTCAAATTTACGTATGCTTATCTGCCCAAAATTTATCATTTTTCATTTCATGTAGTAGCATAGAGATGACACACGGCTCTCATCTAACTCACTCTCTCCATTGCAGATGGAGAAAAAGGAGCATATTATGCTTGCATTTATCCTATGCTGTTCCCGAACAATGTTTATGCTCTCTAGTGGCCTCTGCAGCCTAGCATTAGAACAAAGAGCCCTTAGGTTATTTAAAGAGCAGAGAAGTGGCCTGTTCAGAGCAGTAGGCAATGCAAAGGTGAGGTAAAAGTCACATTTTCACATTCCTTCTGACTTGCCCCCAGTGATCTGACAAGCCACTAGCACATACCATTCAAAGAACACAGCATCTATAGAAAATGTGCTTTTGTGGAGAAGCACCATCAGACTGCAGTTGCTCTTTCTTTCTCAAGAGAATAAAAATCTTTTTAAATGATATATATTTTTTTTAAATAAAATGCTGATTACCCTGAAATGTCTTGGACAAACTCTTCTCTAACTCTTCTCTTACTACTTCTCTCTCTTCTGCTCTTCTGTAACTCAATATTGAAAACAGCAAATGTTATTTAATGTGAACTGTATATCATGAAAGATATGAGAATGTGAATTGATGGTGTGTCTTTATCAGTGAAGAATCAAGAAAATCTTAGTTATGGGTAATATACTGAAAGTGAAGTGCTCACACTTTTTTTTTTTTTAATCAATGCTAACAATAATAAGAATAGTTTTAAGGTTTATAACACATTTATTTAAAACTTCCTTTACTCTGAAGTAAGATGTGAACAGGAAAATATAAATGCACTACCTTTGCGTGTGTATTTTGCCACCATAAAGTTCAGTAGAAAAGGTTGAAAGAGTGGCTAAGCAAATTATTTTTCAGGTAAGGTAGTTTGGGCAAAAGTAAATTCCTGATTTTACTGGTGTTTTGCTATTGAACTTAGGATAGCCCTGATTTCACCCTTTCATTTGTGGAGCTGAAGGACAGAATTCTTAGCCTATCCTTACAAGACTGTGCAGAAAATACAGCTCAGCTATTCTGTCTATTTTTGGCAGCATGCTAATTGAGCAAAGGGGCAGATTGCTTCTAACATCAAAAGATTATTGAGAATTAACTGGATTTTATAGACCTGCATTTTAGATATATTAGACATGCAGTTGCATACCTACTCTGCAAGAATATTTACCCTGATTGCACATGCCAATCAGGTAACTGTAGGCTTAAATGCCTATTTATATGCAAGAACAGTTTACCCAATCTACACAGATAATTTCAAATAAAGCATATGTAAATGGAGTTCACAGTTGTGCCTGCAAAAAGCACATGGGTTTGTGTACTTACTCTGTTTGAACATAAGGATTTTGGCCAAAAAAACTCCCGCTTGATATGTACTTTATTTTATGTTTCTTTTCAGCTGTGGAATTATGGAACTAGACAAAATAATCCAAAATGTAAAATAACACATAACTTCACTAATGTTAAAAATGAGGAGTAGTATGGAAAATAGATAAAGTGCTAAGGGTTACTCAGAATCAGATGTAATAATAATTTTATGAAAATTGTTTGGAAATAAATATCACTATAGTTTCTTAACCATACAACAGTTTATTTCTGTACTCTTAAAACCATACAGAGCTAGATGCAAGACATACTGCATTGGATAATCCTGCAAGAATAAGAACAGAAAGATTAATATCTTTCTAACAACCATGAATTTAGGAACATCATTCGCATGTCATTGCAGCATGAGTATTTATGTGAATTAAGAATGTACTGTTGCTTAAAGGTTTTCATTAGCTACATTAAATCTCATCTATTTCTGGGTTTAAATCTTCTTTGAAGAATGTATGAACATTAAACTTTGCATACAAAGTTTAAGTGGCAGATAAGGAAAAAGTGAATTAGTATATTGATGTATACAGAAAAGGGAGTAGACCACTTTGGAATATAGTACAGCATCCATGAGGCTCAGACTTTCCTAACGGAACCCGTGATATGTCCTTTCAGCACTCAATCATATGATACAGGTTCAAGACCAAAGATTAATGTTATCATCTCCATTTGTCTCCAGCTCAAGTACAATTTCTAATACAAAAATTGTGAAGTGATATTCACCTCTTGGCAGGGGTTGCCTAGCTATTGAACATAGAAAAATTACCAGGCTAATTCTAAATCAGTACTAAGGGAACTTTAATAAATGGAGTATACCATAGCTACATTATCTATCAGGGTTTTTTTCATCTTAGAGATGAAAAATGTTTCAGGAGGCAAAAAATAATTCTAGTCAATGTATTAATTCAGAGGTGGACCAAAATCTCTCTTAGGAGCTGGCGTACATTATCACTAAGTCCAGAAGAAACTGAAAACAACATATTTGTTTTCTTCTGGTAGGAAAATGGCTTAGAGTCACAGGATTTGTATGCAGAAACGAGTAAAATATTTCCTTTAACATTTTCCGTCTAATTAGACAGGCTGATTTAAATGCCCCTTCCTTTTTAATTATGTGTTTTTCTTGGGTTTAGTTATCGTATATACAGTAAATTTCCTCTCTATTATTGGGATTAAATGTAATGTTCAAACTTTACCAGCCAGGGAGAAAAGAACCTAGCTCCCTTCTTAATCAGCAGGGAAATTCTTTTTCATTTCAGCAACATCTGGATCAAGCTCATGGACAAGTCTTTCCCTCTGTGCCCATTTTTCATTAAGGGTCCTTGGTGTTTCTGCCCTTGAAAATTAAGTCATTTCATATGACTGAAGAATGCTGGAGATGCTGGGTAAGTTCACAAAGTGTGACCAAGAAGGACCAAGAGACTTGGCTGCCATTGGGGGAGTCAGTAGGGAGCAGAGGCAGGGGATTTTGACTACACTGCTTGGAGGATGCTGCCCAGCGCAGGCGGGACTGGTGGTGTCTGGTGGGGATGTGTGAGTGCAGCCACCCCCAACAGCTCTCCACCTGGCTGCCCCCAGCTTCCAGCAGGTCCCTAGTCTGGCAGTCTGGAAGATATAGAAGTCCAAGGTCAGGCACAACTGTGAGATCTGCCTGCCTTGTTAAGGAATCCCAGCTCTCTGTGGACCCTTCGTCCCAGCCTGCTCCTTGCCCAGGGTCAGTGCAAACGTGACTGTGTCTGCCTCTGAGTGTGTTCTCCCAATGAATTCTGCACTTTCTTCACCTCTGTTTTAGTAGGCTACTCTCACCTAAAATGAAATGAAGAGTAACTTGTATCTGTTTATTCCTTGGGCAACAGTGGTAAAGGGATAGAATAAATAAAGTTAGGCATATAAGGTCTCTAAAAAAGGAGAGCAGTCTTTTTGGATTGCAAGAGTCAGTGGAGATGGGAAAGCTGCCTACACGGACACTCAGAAAAGAAGCTTAACCAATGTTCCCTGAATTACTGCCTGCACAGATCTTTATTTTTCCTTCTCTTTATTGCCTTCTAACCTCAGCACCTAGTAATATGATTATTCCAAAATACCAGTAATCATAGAATTATAGAATCATAGAATCATTAAGGTTGGAAAAGACCTCTAAGATCATCAAGTCCAACCATCAACTAACACCACCATGACTCCTAAACTAGGCCCTGGAGTGCCACGTCTACACCTTTTTTGAACGCCTCCAGGGTAGACGACTCCACCACCTCTCTGGGGAGCCTGTTCCAATGCCTAACCACTCTTTCAGTAAAGAAATTCTTCCTAATGTCCAATCTAAACCTCCCCTGACGCAACTTGAAGCTATTTCCTCTCGTCCTATCGCTAGTTTCTTGGGAGAAGAGTCCAGCACCCACTTCCCTACAACCTCCCTTCAGGTAGTTGTAGAGAGCGATAAGGTCTCCCCTCAGCCTCCTCTTCTCCAGA
>WAAD01018369.1:17479-40974 GCA_013389945.1 Fregata magnificens | reverse complement strand
GCAGCAGGTCGCTGACCGCTTCCTCCCGGACTGTGGGGGGTTTCTTCTGCTCACGGTCCCTGTCTTCCACCTCAGGGGGCTGAATACCCTGGGGATAACTGGTCTGACTATTAAAGACTGAGGCAAAGAAGGCATTAAGTACCTCAGCCTTTTCATTGTCCTTGGTGACAATGTTCCCCCCGGCATCCATCAGAGGAGGGAGACTCTCCCTGGCTCTCTTTTTGCTGTTAATGTACTTGTAGAAACATTTTTTATTATCTCGTACAGCAGTGGCCAGATTGAGCTCTAGCTGGGCTTTTGCCTTCCTGATTTCCTCTCTACATGACCTAACGAGCTCCCTGTACTCTTTTTGCGTAGCCTGCCCCTTCTTCCAAGCGTGATAGACTCTCCTTTTTTTCCTGAGCCGCAGCAAGAGCTCCCTGTTCAGCCAGGCCGGTCGTCTTCCCCACCGGTTCGTCTTACGGCACACGATCAATCAATGTGAATAAAGTAATAGATTTTCTTTCCTTCATCCTGATTGAGGCATGGGTCAGAAATAAAGTCATCTTATTCTTCATATCACTTGAAGTCCACCAAGGTTAGGAAGAAAACAGATCATTTTCCAATACTTCAGTGTTTTGCACTTTGTAACTCGGCAGATTCCCTATTGGCCTGATTAAAAGAAACTGAAGAAACAAGTGGTTGAATTTGGAAATTAAACTGTAAGTCTGACATGATGTGTCTCTTGCAGTTTTCTTGCCTGGATGCAACAATTAGTTCATTATTGTTTAACATCTTGTTTTCTACAGAAGTGCAATTAGATGAAATTTTCAAACTCTCCCTCAAACTGCTTCAAGAAGCTATTTTGCTTTATAAAAGCTCCCAGTATTTAATGGTTTGCAGTCTCAATCCTACAGGAAACCCAGATACTGAAAAGTGGTTAGAACATTAGGCATTATGTGAAAGAATTTAACTAAATGACTTAATTATTAAATGAAATGTCAAGACCTGAGATTTCACAAAGAGCTGGTCTTGTGTTTTACACTATGCTTTCTGAGTTAATCGTATTCCCAGCCATCACATTCCTTTATAAATGTGCATTTAATCCATTCCAAGGAAAAACATTTTTAAAAGGTTTTCAGGACAAACGAATACATGTTTAATTGATTTAAGAGTAATCGTGTAACTCTCAAAGGAGCAAACTCAGAAATATGTACTGACATCTGTTTACATTTAAGCAAAAAGTCCTTTGATGCCAGAGACTGTATGACTTTTACAAGATTTCTGGTGCAGCCACAGATTTCAGTGGAAATTTGTTCTGTAAGTAGTCTTCAAGAACTGACATTAAATATATTTATTCAAGAAATATTTTCCTTTGTAAACTTATGGATGAATGTTTGTATTAATCAAAGGCATCAAAAGTAAACTTATTGTAAGGTTGTCTGTAATATTTAGAGTTAATATTAGGTACAGCTGGTAAATTTAGACTTTGTAGGAATATGCTTGCTATTCATCATCTTGTATGTCTGTGGCTGGACAATGGCAAGTGTAAGTATCACCTAAATTCACCTTTTGGATGCTTTTTGATATTAGGTGAATGTACATTCACCTTGGAAAGAGTTTGGAGACTTTGAGACAAATTTTGATAACGTGACAGGTATTTATATTTAGTTTCAAGTTGTATGTGAAGGAAAACCAGACATTAAAAGTTATTTTTTTATTAATCATCCATTTTTATTGATTAGAAGAAGAAAGGAAGGAATAGAAAATGGTTGACTTTTAGCATATGAATCTTGAAAAGGAGGATTACCTTAAAAAAAAAAAAAAGGTAGCACCAAAAAGGATGGTCTAGATCAAACAGATCAGGAGTAATCACGGATACTCTTTCTGTTCACCTCATTTAAAGTATAATACAAATAGAATTCTGCAGTCTGTAATAAGGGATAGACACTATCAGAAGTAGCAGACAGGACAAATCAGTATTTTAAGTGATAGGTTGTAGGATGCAGCATTTATGGATTAGGCATTAAATTATTCAGCATTCTAGGGATGAAGAGGGTTGTAATGCAGTGTTTGTTCTGCATATGAATTTGGTAGCTGCTAATGTCACATGAAGTAGGAATTACTTTTGCTCCAGGTTGCATGAGAAGGGAAAGGAGTGCAGAGAAAATTGAAACAAGTTCTACCCATTATTAACAACCAAACACTTACAAAATACACTCTGTAAATAACAGTCATGGACAAAATTGCATAATTGAGGCTGTTTGCTTACATTTTAGGAGCCATGTGACTGATACAAGGAAAGTAGGCTACACACTAGTCAGACAGTTCTGTAAAGCTGTCTGAGCCATGTTTCCATAGGTACTTAAAAAAGGGGTCATAAGTCCAATTTTCAAAGATGACTTTGACCCTCCTCCTCATGTGACTCATTCCTGTAGCATTAAGGCTCTAAGTATGGAATTATGGCACCTAAATAATATAGCCCCAAAGTAACATTGAAATGCCTACATATTTTGGAGGATCTTGATTTAAGGTCCCTTAATTTTATTATCAGAATCCTAAATGAAGTCCTTAAGAAACAAAACTTTTAGAGGTCTGCTAAATGGTATGTACCTCCATGCATAGTTTTTAATTGGTAACACTCAGCACAGAATCTCAATTTTGTGTTACCTATATATCATGTTTAAGAACAGGGTAGAAGATGACCAATATGGTTGAAACAGATTGCCCAGAGAGTCTGGCATCTCCATCCTTGAAGATATTCAAAAGCCATCTGGAACACGGTCCTGGACACCCTGCTCTAGATGACCCTGCTTGATTAGGGGGCTGGACCAGATGACCTCCAGAGGTCCCTTCCAATCTCAACCATTCTGAGATTCTCTAAGCAAAAGGCTACAAAAAGCCAGGAACAAGAAACAGTGAAGGCAGGATTTTTGGACACTACTGGCACATAAAAGATATAGGTTTGTGAGCCCTTTGGCTGGATATCCTCTCTCCAGCTTCATTGAATAACTAGGTTTGACTGGGAAAGAAAGTAGAGACTGGCAGTGTGATGTGTGCGTGTGGTGGTTTGATCCTGGCTGGACACCAGGTGCCACCAAGCCGCTCTATCACTCCCCTCCTTAGCAGGGCAGGGGGAGAAAATGAGGTGGAAAAAAAGCCCTCCTGGGTCAAGACAAAGGCAGTTTAATAAAACAAAGACCACGTGTGGAAACAAAAGGGAAAGGACAACACGGACCCCACTCCCCACCTCTCACCAGCAGCGACGCCCAGCCACCTCCCGGGAAGCAGGGCCCCAGCACGTGCCGCGGCTGCTCCCGAGGACACAGACACACGTCCCAAAACAGGAATGCCCCCCACTTCCTCCTTCCTCCCAGCTTTTATCCCTGAGCAGACGTCACACGGTACGGAATAGCCCCGGCCAGCCCGGGCCGGCTGTCCTGGCCGCCCCCTCCCAAGATGCCGCCCACCCCCAGCCCCCAGCGGGGACCGGGGGGGATGTTGCAGAGCGCCAGCCCCGGGGCTGGGCAGGCACCGCCCGGCCACAGCCAGACACTGGTGCCGCCTCCAGCCACCAACACAAAGCACAGCAGGCTGGCGTGGGGAAACCAGCTCCCCCTCAGCCAGACCCAGTACAGTGCATAACTATCTTCCATCAGGTGCAGTAGGTGTACTATGGGATTGAGTGTATTAGGAGAACTAGGGGAAAATCTCTTAACTTTTGTGTCAGTCAAGATTATCACAAGTTACTCTCAGTTTCTGCTGCCTGTCAGGCCAGGGACAGTTCCAGGCACCTGTGACTGATAGGACCTATTTGCTCTCTATCTGCTGTATACAGTTTTATATTAAAATTTGTTCAATAAAATAATAAGCTGAGCTGTAGAAAAGAAGGCTGTAGAAATCTTGTGGGTGAGGATGATGTTACTTCTGTCCTGAGACATTTATGTATCCTTGTCTGGGAAAACTCTCCGGATTTAGTGTAGAGCCAGCACCTCCTGGTGCTATATAGTAAGACCAGGGGTATGGGGCATGTCATAGTTGGGGAGCATCATTATGGCATCAGGAATCTAAAAGAAAGAATTTTCCTGGGGATTTAGAAGGTATTCTATGGTTGTGGTTTAACCCCAGTGGGCAGCTCAGCCCCACGCAGCCACTCGCTCACACCCCCAGTGGGACGGGGGAGAGAATCGGAAGGGTAAAAGGGAGAAAACTCATGGGTTGAGATAAAGACAGTTTAATAGGGAAAGCAAAAGCTGCACATGCGAGCAAAGCAAAATAAGGAATTCATTCACTGCTTCCCATTGGCAGGCACATGTTCAGCCATCTCCAGGAAAGCAGGGCCCCATGATGTGTAACAGTTACTTGGGAAGACAAATGCCATCACTCCAAACATCCTCCTCTTCCTCCTTCTTCCCCACAGCTTTTATTGCTGAGTATGACATCGTATGGTGTGAAATACCCCCTCGGTCAGTTGGGGTCAGCTGTCCCAGCTATGTCACCTCCCAGCTTCTTGTGCACCCCCAGCCTACTCGCTGGTGGGGTGGTGTGAGAAACAGAAAAGGCCTTGACTCTGTGTAAGCGCTGCTCAGCAATAACTAAAACATTGGTGTGTTATCAAGACTGTTTTCATCACAAATCCAAAATATAGCACCATACAAGCTATTATGAAGAAATTTAACATTATCCCAGCCACAACCAGTACATATATACAATTTATTGCTATCTAGAAAGTCACTGAAAGTTGCTGGTTTGAGTAAAAATCTTGGAAGAAGGACCCAGCAGAAAAGGGAAGAGGTAAAATTTGTTTTCAAGGTTTTTTTTTCTTTTTAATTGTTTTACATGAATGCTTTATCTGACTACTAGCCACATTTCTCTTTCGCTATCTCTGACTAAAAGTCACTTTTTTCTAGTTTATTGTTTAATTAAAAACCTCTGCTAAAAGATGTAAAATAATTTTGACTTTTTAAAATATATTTACCTTAAGAAAATTGTAGAGGTAGTCATCGTTCAGAGCATTGACACAGAGTCCTATCACATCTTGCAGAGATACCCAACTTCATGCCTTTGGTTCAGTTAAACTTTTACATGTGTATTCGTTTTTGTTTTTTCCCCAGAAAATATTGCATCCTTCTTCTTTAACTAATCCTAGTATAAACTTAAGGTTGGGGTTATTTTTTGTTGGGTGGTTTGGGGTTTTTTGGGGGACATACTACTCATTTTTCTGAGTCTAACTTACAAGCTCCAATAAGATGGAACCTGGGAATGTTTAGGAATATTTATTTTAGTTGGAATATTATTATCATTAAAATAGCTACACTGTTTCTTTGTTGCTGCAAAATTTCATAGGGCAGCATGGCAGAGAATGGATCAGCGTAATGTTATTTTAGACGTTGGTGTTGGCTCTAACAATTGACTTCTACTTTAAAAGAGAGTGGTGGCATATGACTTCTCTGCTGCAAATAAAACTCAGATTTTATCTGGATTTGGCATTACATTTAATTTGAACTTCAGCTGCCTATTTTGGCTTATTATTTCTGTAAAAACCAATATATAGAGTAGAACATAAGAAAGGAGCTCTGACTTTTTATCTTTTTCCTTCTTCATAGCATATTGATAGTGGGTTTAGTAGCTTATGTGAAAATAATACAAATAAATAAAGAAAGTTTATTCATATATTTCAGAAACAATTTTACTAATGAATTATGAAAATAAACACTTTAGGGGCAATTTTAATGTTTGGATCACTTTGAAAGAATGAAAAATACTATATTTAAAACTGACAGTTTGAGAAGATGTTCATAACCATGTACAGCTACATATATTTCGTCGTATACAGTTTCAGTTATTCATACATACATTTCTTCTTTAGTATGAGAGATAATTCTGCTCTTTAATGTACTTTTTTACATATTGGGTTCACTAATCACATCTAAACTGTGTACCTTGGCTTATAATTCTTGTTTGCTTTTCTTGTTGTTTTTCTAACCAATGGACCCAATCAACTCTGCCCTATGAACAAAGAGATGTCCTCTATCTTTTTCTAACTTATATGCGTTTGGCTGTGTGATAGTTTCAGGCAGGTATCAGTCTGTTGACTGATCTTAAAAACTAAGCAAGCTATGCATTTCCTTCACCCAAAAGGTCAGAAACAAAGGCAAGTAAACTCTACTTTGAAAAATACCTAACTGCCACTTGCTTCCCTGCTCCTTTTCACTATTGCAGCATATTTGGTTTCAAGTCACTGGGCAATGGGAGAGTTTCTGAGTATTGAGCAACTAAAATATTGAAAATGCTGTTTGGTACTAATGTGCATTGTTTTGTCTGTATCACTCTTCTGCCTTTCTGATAAGCCTTAGGGCAAGATCTTGTCTGTCTCCTGCTCCCTGACTATCTCTACAAATTACTTGGCAGCTTGTGGTCACCTAACTGTGAAGGAATATTGTACCAATGTGGGCCTCTGTCAGATACATGTTCAACATATTGTTCTCAACTGGAGAAGCTTTAGGCAATCAGTATGTGATAGTACATCATGGGTTAGAACATTTCCATTTAATACCACTTCCAGCTATTGCTTCAGCTGTTGCTTTAGGTTTACTTTGCAGCCTGTTCTCACAAATTTCTTATTGCAGCTATTCTGCCATGCTTCTTATGGTAACGTAACTCAGCGTATAACTTTAAGCATACTACATACATTGGATAAAGCTGTTTGATACATCTTAAGAGTTCTCTTCATTTATTTTTTAAATGTGTGACAGGAGAAAAAAAAAGCTTGAAATAACTCTAGTGGTAAGCAGTTAATTTTGTAAGTTGATGGCTGTGTATTTTAAAGCAGGTCGATAAAACAATAAGCTAATGTTGAAGAATATTGCAGAGGATTGTTTGCTTTGTGTTGTCATGTATAGCACTTGTTAACACAGACTAGGTCTTCCTCCTTTACAGAGATGATATATGCAAGATAAACATTTGACTAAGTTGTCCCGCAATAGTCCTGTCCTGAAAATAGTAAGTTATCTGGAAATGTAAACAGGGATGGTTTTTTTTTTTAGTTGTTGTTTTGTTTTTAATACTTTTGTATACTTTTTTTTCAAAGCAAGGATTCGGAAAGGGTGGGGAAGGAAGTGTAAAGGACTGAGATAAACACAAAGGCAGAAATTAAAATTCCCAGTGAGATCAGTGTGCTTTGGAAATAGAGTTACACTGTAGTCTTGCTTTCAGCATGATATAAATTAATGTATCAGTCTTTATTCTGGTGTTTATACATGCCGAAAGAAGTAGCTATTTTTCTGCATGCTAATTAAAAAAAAGGACTAATTTTATCCAACAAAAAGTAAGAAGGGGTATTATTTTCTATATTAGTATTTATAGTGGATATTTCATTATTAGAAAGAAAATAGCTAAACAGAAAATTAAAAAGATCTTTCAGATAAAATGTGGGGGGGTTTATTTTTATGTATAAAATTCATTTTTATATTGTTTACTTCTTTTTTAAGTTATTTCTGCTGTTTCCAAGTTAGACATCCCACCCCTGAACTTTCTTTGCTGAAATTTAGAAATATTTGCTTAAAATTAATGCAGTTCATGGCATGCAAGAAAGGAGGTTGTCGTGGAAGGAGTGTGAGTGCACTTCACTCATAAGAGAGAAGCAAAATATATTTTATTGATATAAAGTAGTGAGTTAACAAGGTTCTATAGTAAATGTAAATGCGACAGTGATTTAACAAGATTCGATGGCAAGGTACACTTGGTTATCTACTGCACAGAGGACAGGGTCAGACAAAACTGTCAGGGAGACCCTCCCGTTGAGTCATGAGGTTCAGAAAGGATCCCCTTGCTTTCTAAACTCCTTCTCAGAGAGGAGTCTAGGGGCAGCTAGATCCAATCCTAGTCCCGGACTTGGTCAATGGTTTATGTCTAAAGGATTATATATATGCGCAATCAATCCTTTATATCACTTAGCTAAGATTTCAAAGTTTAGCATGCTATCAGTCACTTACCGAGGATCTGTTACGGCAATGAATCTCTCAACCTCGAGGAGTAACCTTGAGAGGCGTCCCTACTCAAGGGGGGACCCTGGCGTGCAGCCCGCTGCCGTGCAGGAGAGCTCCAAGGGCTCTCGGGCTGTTCACTATTTATGGGTGGGTAAGATGATTGACTCATAGTCATGTTTGTATACCGACCCCAGATCCCAGCCTCTTCACTGTGGTTAGGTGGGCATGCTGCACAATAGTCCTTGACTATTGTGTTGGTATGTGTCTCCCGAATCCACTTTGAAATGATGCAGTGAGACACGTCTATTACCACTGCCATTGAAGGTTGTCACTGGAGCAGGATTACGGGAGATAACGGTTGGGTTCAGGGCGGGGCCAGGGGAGCACACCATCACAGAGGTATATATTTTAATTATTATTTACACACTTATTCTTTCTTTAGTTAACTGTCTGAATTTTAGCATTGAATTTTGATGGAGCTGAGACAGAGAGCTTCATGTGACTGGGTTCTTATTTTAATGAGTATCTTCAAAAGACTGTCTGTGGCAGCACCAAACCCAAAATAGTCATAGACAAAACTAATTAGCTAAAATAATCTAATTAACTAAAATAACATCAGGTCTTGTCTTGGTTATATTACCAAAAGAGAAATTCTAACATACCCTACTGAGCATCATTGGAGCAAGCAGAGATTTTATTCCAAGTTAATTGCAGGTTTTAAAGTTGGAACATGTTGTAATGAGTTTCTGAGAAGACAGTACAACATCAATTTTTGAAGCATTGAATGCATTTCCTTACAATTATATAGAGAGTTTTGAAATCTGATGTATTAAAGTTGTGGTGCAATTCCTCCAGTGATCTATCCTCAAAACAACGATTATCAGAAAAGATCTATAAATGAGCCACGTAATTTGAGCTGTGTTGATTTATTGAGTCATGAGCAACCTATGAACTGCATTATTATAACATTGTACAAAACCATACACTTTCAAACTTGTGCTCCCACATACACAAATTCTGCATTCTTGGGCGCCACCTTTCCTTTGCCTCATATGTCAATTTATAGATTGATCGGTAAAAGGTATTCTTGGAATTTGAAAGAGAAAGATGTGGTTATCATCAGGTTGGCTGGAGCTTCAGCGCAGGTATTTTAAGTTCTGTGAAAATGTTCAAATCAGTAGGCTTTACAGAAGAGAGGTCTATGTTTTCTAATTAATGATGTTGTGTGTTTGTTATAAGCATTAGTGGCTTCAATTCCTGCAGTTCAGTGTGTGCAGAAGCACTCTGTAAGATCAGTCTCTTTCAGAGTCATTTGTGGTATTAGACCTAGTGCCTATGCTTCGCCTTAAGCTTAGTCAGTTCTGTTCAGTGGATACATATTAGTTTTCAACTGAAACCAGCAGATGAGGACTCAGCTCCAGGATGAATGAAATCTAAAGGGTGAAATTGAATCCGAAGTGGTGATATTCAGAATAAGCACTCTAATTACCAAGTACTTGATAAAAGGAGGTCACCACTACCATCTTCTCTGAAAGATACTTTTCCTGTTCATCAGGGACATAAGGTTACATAAGAGGTTGATTGCTGGACGTGAGAAAGGCAGAGGAACATCTGATGGTTTTATTCTAGTAAAGCTTTAAAAGCTCTGTTTCCACACTCAGAGACTGTGGGCAGTCTGGAAGCAGAAGGAATCTTATCAGCAGAAAATGCGATGCTAGGGCCAAATAAGCAGGAGTGAGAGCAGTTGCACTGTATGGCTAATTGATTGAACTTCACAGCTATCATTCTTGAGACATCTAAAAGAGTCATTCACCTTCTGGTGAAATAATTCAGACCTCAGACCGCAGACTGTGCCTGAAATAAAGAAAATGAGACCCAGGTCTGCAGTGAAGCTTCTGGGGTGGTTTCATATCCACATTTCTTGGAGCAGGATGTTAACCACCAAGCCACAGGATGTTCTGGACAGAGCTGCTCTGGATACTCTGTGATGAAGTTGCTGTTTTTTGCAATAATTTCATAATGGAGATGAAGGGAAAAATTATTGGGCAGCCTCATTTCAGAGCTTTCTTGAGCTTTAGACTTAAATAATTCTCTAATATCAAACATACACAGCACAGAATAAAAGAAAGAGCAATTTCCTTTAGACAGCTCTAAGTTTTAAGACTAGTCTTCCTGAAAAACTTAAATTACCAGATTTTATTAGGTAATTCCTATTACAGTATTATAGTTTTGGTGAAAAAAGAAATTAAATTCTGGTTTAAAAATTCTGTGTAGATATGAAAGCTGCATTACCATATACAAAATTATCAGCATGGTCTCTGAAAAGAGTCTTTTCCCTTTTATATTTATTTATGTGATAAAGTAAACATTTTTTTATATTCTGAAAGAAAATCTTTGCTATTCTGACATTTTTTTAGTATAAAGACAGAACTCTGACATCATCAGACTACTAGTGCTGCAGAATCTGCTTGTTTTCAAGTCAGAGCTACACCTATTTGTACTGCTAAATGGATTCAATAAATCTATTTCTACTAACTGTAAGGATTATTTCACAAGGTAACATATTCTGCAGTTGCTGTCTTGATACGAATTTTTATATTGCTGTAGCCCATCAGCACCTCATAGTACTATGCTACTATTATTTTTTTTTCTGTAATAATTCAAAATGACATAATGGAAAAAGTAATTATAGGCATGAGAGCTAGTTTATGCTGCTTTTTCTAGTACAGACACCTTCCCCTGTGTGCACAACTGTAGTAATTATTTTTGGTTTGTTTTCTCCCTCATCTGGGAGTTAGCCAGAATTTGGCCATAACTAATAACTGCATGGTTAGTTTAGAACCTTTTAATCCATACACTCCTTTCTACTGACATCCCTAATAATATTTCTAGAGGCTCCACTGGGATTCTGAGTGGTGTAATCATGTTAATATAATCACAAATTACATTCTAGTAATCCTGCATTTATTAAAGAGGATTCCCATTAGAAGAATAAATGCAGCTAGTCTCATACTTTGCAGATTTCAAGGAAAAATAAGTTCCTGGCTTGAGGTCTCCAACTCTTTCCAGTGGTTCACTGGCATTTTTGTACAAATGTAAGATTTATTCAATGCAGTCAACACATACTGAACTCAAATGTAATTTCTGTTCCCAAGATCACATATATAGTAACACTTACTGGTAATTTAGTGATTTTTGGGGGTAACTAAATGAAGGTCTGATTTTATGAGGTCATTCTCAGATTTGTTTCAAGTCAGAATGAAAAGTTTCATGTATCATTGCTGCCATATGTCAACATTCAGAATATGTAGCTAAGACCAGGAACTTCCACGCTCTTAGATGCAGAAAAGTACAATGAAAGAATGTCCTCGCACTAAAAAGTTTAGAATTGAAAAAGAAATACTGGACTCTTTACAGAACAGAGATGAAGAAAAGAGAGGCTGACACACTCAAGGTCAAGCAATAAGCCTAGAGCAGGAACAGAAACCCACTTAACCACAAAATTATTTAACCAGTGTTTTCCGAGAGTAAAACCAATTTGAACATAAGGTACATCCTTAGATATTCCTTCTGTGCAAATATCATAGAATCATAGAATCTCCTGAGTTGGAAGGGACCCACAAGGATCATCGAGTCCATCTCCTGACCCTGTATAGGACAATCTCAAAATTCATACCATGTGTCTGAGGGCATTGTCCAAACACTCCTTGAATATTGTCAGGCTGGGTGCCATGACTGCCTCCCTGGGGAGCCTGTTCCAGTGCTCCACCATGCTCTGGGTGAAGAACCTTTTCCTAATGTCTAACCTAAACCTCCCCTGGCATATCTTCCTGCCATTCCCTCAGGTCCTGTCACTGGTCACTAGCGAGGAGAGATCAGCACCTGCCCCTCCTCTTCCCCTTGTGAGGAAGCTGTAGACCGTGATGAGGTCTCCCCGCAGTCTCCTCTTCTCCAGGCTGAACAGACCAAGTGACTTCAGCCACTCCTCATATGGCTTCCCCTCTAAACCCTTCACCATCTTTGTGGCTCTCCTCTGGACACTCTCTAGTAGCTTCACATCCTTTTTATACTGTGGCGCCCAAAACTGCACACAGTACTCAAGATGAGGCCGCACTAGTGCAGAGTAGAGCGGGACAATCACTTCCCTTGACCGGCTTGCAGTGCAGTGCTTGATGCGCCCCAGGACACGGTTGGCCCTCTTGGCTGCCAGGGCACACTGCTGGCTCATGTTAAGCTTGCCATTGACTAGAACCCCCAGATCCTTCTCCGCGGGGCGGTTCTCCAGCATCTCATTGCCCAGTCTGTATGTACATCCAGGGTTGCCATGTCCCAGGTGCAAAACCCAGCACTTGTCCTTGTTAAACTTCATACGGTTGGTGATTGCCCAGCTCTCTAAGTTGTCCAGATCTCTCTGCAGCGCCTCTCTGCGCTCGAGAGTGTCCACAGCTCCTCCCAATTTTGTGTCATCAGTGAACTCTGATAGTAATCCTTCGAGTCCTGCATCCAAGTCATTTATGAAAATATTAAAGAGCACTGGCCCCAAGATGCATCCCTGCGGAACGCCGCTAGTGACCAGTCGCCAGCCCGATGTAACCCCATTCACTATAACCCTTTGAGCCTGACCCATCAGCCAATTGCTCACCCATTGCATTATGTGTTTATCCAGCTGTATGCTGGACATTTTGTCCAGGAAGATACTGTGACAGACAGTATCGAAAGCTTTACTGAAATCCAGAAAGATTACATCGACTGGCTTCCCTTGGTCCACTAGGTGGGTAACCTTGTCATAGAAAGAAATTAAGTTAGTTAGGTAGGACTTTCCCCTCGTGAACCCGTGCTGGCTGGGACCAATGACTGCATTGTCTTTCAGGTGTTTTTCAATAACTCCCAGAATAATCTTCTCCATAATTTTGCCAGGCACAGAGGTAAGACTGACAGGCCTGTAGTTACCAGGGTCGTCCCTGTTGCCCTTCTTGAAGATTGGAGCAATGTTTGCCAGCTTCCAGTCAACCGGGACCTCTCCAGATTCCCAAGAGCATTGGAGAATCATTGAGAGAGGTCTCGCTATGACATCAGCCAGCTCTTTAAGAACCTTGGGATGGATCCCATTGGGCCCCATTGACTTATAGGGATCCAGCTGGAGCAGCAGATTCCACACAAGTTCAGGGTCGGTTGGGAGCTTGTTATTCTCGCAGTCATGGATCCCCAGCCCAGGGCTCCGGCGGTTCCAGAGCCCATCATCAGTGTTGAAGACCGAAGCGAAGAAGGCATTAAACATTTCTGCTTTGTCTATGCCCCTGTTTGTGAGGTGCCCATGCTCATCACATAGAGGACCACTGTTATTTCTGGCCTGCCTTTTGCTATTGACATACTTAAAAAAGCCCTTTTTATTGTCCCTCACAGTACTGGCTAGCTTCAGCTCTAACTGAACTTTGGCCGTATGAATTTCCTCCCTACAATGGCGAACAGCTTCCCTGTAGTCCTCCCATGTCACCTGACCTTGCTTCCCCTGGCCATACATTTTCTTTTTTTGCCTTAGCTCTAGAAGAAGATCCCTGCTCAGCCAAGCCAGCCTTCTACCTCATCTGCTTGACATGTGACATTTTGGGATTGCCTGCTCCTGTGGTCTTAGGAGGCGGCACTTAAAAAGCAACCAGCACTGATGGACCCCAGCACCTTCAAAAGCTTCTTCCCATGGGACCTTACTAAGTAGTTCCCTGAGCAGCTTGAAGTTGGCTCTCCTCATATCCAGAGTTGAGGTCTTGCTGGCAGTTTTCCTCCTGTTACCATAAATTTTAAACTTGACTGCTTCATGTTCGCTGTGTCCAAGGCAGCCACCAGTCGCCACTTCACCCACGAGGCCCTCTCTGTTGATAAGCAACAAAACGAGGAAGGCAACTTTCCTGGTTGGTTCCCTTAGTACCTATACCAACAAGTTGTCATCCAGCTGGCTTAGGAATCTTCTGGACCTGTTTGTACCAGCTGTGTTGTATTCCCAGTTGACATCTGGCAAGTTGATGTCCCCCATAAGGACAAGGGCAGATGACTTGGAAGCATCCCTTAGTTCCTTAAAGAACGACTCATCTGTGCCGTCATCCTGGCTGGGTGGCCTATAGTAGACTCCCACAACGACATCTGCTTTACTTGTCTGTCCCTTAATGCTTACCCAGAGGCTCTCAACCGTGCTGCAGCCAACCGCTAGCTCTGTGCACTCCAGCCCCTCCGCTACATACAATGCCACCCCCCTGCCTCGCCTGCCCTGCCTATCCCTCCTGAAGAGCCTGTAACCATCCATCATGGCACACCAGTCACAGGACTCATCCCACCATGTTTCACTTTTGCCTATGACGTCATATCCCTGTGACTGGGCCAAGGCTTCTAGCTCCTCTTGCTTGCTTCTCATGCTGTGTGCATTCATGCAGAAACATTTCCAGTGCGGTTCATTGTGCCCATCTCCATGTGGAGCAGCCTGAGGAATCTCACTAGCACGCAGCTCCTCAAACTGCGGTGTGCCATCCCATTGCTCATCACTGACTATCCTGGTATTGTCCCTTTCCCCGTTCCAATCTAGTTTAAAGCTCTATCGATCAGCCCCGCTAGCTGCTGAGCAAAGACCCTTTTCCCCTTCTGAGAAAGGTGTGTCCCATCAGATGTCAGTAGACCCGATGATGAATAAACTATCCCATGATCGAAAAACCCAAAGTTCCGCCAACGACACCAGCTTCAGAGCAACGTATTGATCAGCTGGGCCTGCCTATTGCATTCAATATTCTTCCTTACTACTGAGAGGATTGAGGAGAACACTACCTGGGCACCTGATTCGCCAACCAACCACCCCAAGGCTCTGAAATCTCTTTTGATTGCCTTAGGACTTCTCTTTGTTATCTCTCCTCTGCTGACATGAAGAACTAATAGTGGGTAATAATCTGAGGACCTTACCAGTCTAGGGAGTTTTCTGGTGACAACTCTTACCCTGGCCTCAGGGAGGTAGCAGACCTCCCTGTGGGTTGGGTCCATTCGGCATATGGGACCCTCCGTTCCCCTCAGAAGGGAGTCACCTATGACAACTGCCCTTCTTTTTTTCTTAATGTGACTGGTTGTAATGCGGGGGTTAGGCTGTCTGAGGCCAATCGCATGAAATTCAACAAGGCCAAGTGCCGGGTCCTGCACTTTGGTCACAACAACCCCATGCAATGCTACAGGCTTGGGAAAGAGTGGCTGGAAAGCTGCCCGGTGGAAAAGGACCTGGGGCTGTTGGTTGACAGCAGGCTGAATATGAGCCAGCAGTGTGCCCAAGTGGCCAGGAAGGCCAATAGCCTCCTGGCTTGTATCAGGAATAGTGTGGCCAGCAGGACTAAGGAAGTGATTGTTCCTCTGTACTCAGCGCTGGTGAGGCCGCACCTCGAGTACTGTGTTCAGTTTTGGGCCCCTCACTATGAGAAACACATTCAGGTGCTGAAGCATGTCCAGAGAAGGGCAACAAAGCTGGTGAAGGGTCTGGAGAACAAGTGTTATGCGGAGCGGCTGAGGGAACTGGGGTTGTTTAGCCTGGAGAAGAGGAGGCTGAGGGGAGACCTTATCGTTCTCTACAACTACCTGAAAGGAGGCTGTAGTGAGGTGGATATCTGTCTCTTTTCCCAAGTAACAAGCCATAGGATGAGGGGAAATGGCCTCAGGTTGTGCCAGTGGAGGTTTTGACTCGATATTAGGAAAAATGTCTTCACCGAAAGGGTTATTAAGCATTGGAAGAGGCTGTCCAGGGAAGTGATTAAGTCACCATCCCTGGAGGTATTTAAAATGCATTTCAATGTGGTGCTTAGGGACATGGTTTATTGGTGGATTTGGCAGTGTTAGATTAATGGTTGGACTCAATGATCTTAAAGATCTTTTCCAACCTAAATAAAAATGTTTCTAAATGAAAATGAAATGAGGAGTTGGCCAAGTAAAAAGCTTATGATGGTATTAGTAATTTTTACAGAAAATATTTTCAGTCTAAATGTAGAAATATATTGAAATTATCTTGATTAGGTGTATAAAGTAATACTGTTTTGCATTTATAATACCACAGTTCATTACTATTGCACTATACAGTACACTTAATGAGCTACTTGATCACTCTTATTGAAGAGGCTAATCTCATCATAATTGGGCTTTAATGTTACTATGGCTGTTTTGGCATATGATCTAAGAAAGTTTGACTTCAATTCTAGAATATATTGCTTTTTGTTCTACGAATCCTTTCAACCCTTTCTTCTTTTTGTTCCCCCCACCATCACCACCCACCCCTGTGGAAGAGCAAATAATCAAGAATATGACAACTGAGGTGGGGTCCTGTTCCATCAGGTAGGCTGACTTGGCAGCTAGTGAAGAAAATGCAGTCAAAGGGGACACGTGTCCTCCAGAGTTCAAGAAGAGTCAAAACATTCCTGAGTGGTGCCCTGGCAGATGCTTTTATCTTGGCACAGCACTGTGCCCCTAAATAATAGGGTACTGGTGAATCATTCTGATGAAAATGAAATTATCTTTTCCTTCTCTTTCCTCATAATTGATTCAATTACTGGTTTTAGAGTGTTGAAAAGAGCTCTGAATATTTAAGGCAGACTTAGACTAATTCTTAGGAAAATGTGCTTATCTGGAAAGAATTTGTATTGCTTCATCAGTTCAGGATGTTGGTATCAGCTCTTCCTCAACTAATATGCCACAAAGGGACAGAAAATCATATAATTACTCCTTAAGCAAAGTTTAAAGGACTGCTGAAATTCATCACCTTATTCCTATATCTTCTATGACAATAGAGGAATACTGACATGAGAGATATGAAAGCAATTTTTTTTTTTTAAGGAGGGATAGTCTAGGACAGTGTCACAAAACAGTGAAGTAGTTGTACCAGTAATGATTTCTTTTTTCCAATTTTACTAAATCACTTCAAAAGATTGTAAGTTCTGCTAGTTATAGAACTACTCAAATACTCATATAAGAAGAATTCCCCTGATCATACCGAGGAAGAAACTGCCAGGAGAGCAGGAACTGAAACCATGTTAATGCACAGAACAATTAACAGGTATATACAATTCCTTACCTCTACTCCCAGTCATGTTTATTTATACATAAAGTATTCCTGCTGCCTAGAATTAAAAAAAAAAAAGAAATTACTTCCTCAGTCTCAGAACTTTGGTCACCAGGAGACATAGACTTGACGCCAAGCAGTGACCTGGTGAGATTTCCCTGCTATTTTTCAGTTATTTATGAAATTACTTTTTACATGAGAGAGTATATTGTACTGTTCCAGCACTGGGCTGTGCCTAACTGATATAATTAAGTCACGTTTATCCATTTATACTATGATTTGGCTTTAGGCCTTACCACTTCTCTGAGAGTGGATTTTCATTTATCTGTTAAAAGACTTGCAGTTTAGCTGCAGGTCTGGTTTCCATTCTTCGCTGGTATTTCCAGATTTCATAGATCTGTTTAATACATATAAACCGTGAGATGTCACTGAGTCATCTGCAAAGCTGTTTCATACACATTTCCTCCAGAATCTCTCATAAACAGATGTATGTTAAATTGCTCAGTATTAATATTGTCTGTCTCTTATACATAAAGACCTCAGGAAATTAGAAACAAAATACAGATAAGCAAAACTAATGTTTCTGAAATTCTGTTTCTGAAGGGACACTAGATTATTTTTAGAAAAACTCTTGAACAGCCTTGTTTATTTTAAGTAATCACCGTAATGGTACTGCAAAACATCAATCATAAATATTCATTTCTTACCATTTCCCCAGAAGATACTTCTACTTCACCTCCTATTTTTCAGTCTTCAGTGATGCCTTTCGAATTACACAGGGTATAGGTACCGACTTTGCGCCAGCAATTTAAAATAGCATTCCTATCATTAACTTGCTAAAAATCAGCAATTTGTGGAAGGAGAAAATATTGATGAAACTGAATTTTTTTCATGCAATACTGATTGTTCTAAAATACCCCAAACGTGAGGAACTGAGTAATTCCCCTGTTCACTACTGTGAACTCATTTCAGAGCATCTAGCCTCCAACCTCTCCTCAGAAACTTTTGTCCTGAATGTTTCCTCCTTGCCTGGTTCTTCTACCCCATAGTCTCACAAACTGTTGGAAAACAACGGACAGCAAAACCGCTTATACATGTGTTTGTTTTGAACATAGGCTAATGGCTGCTTTTAGAGAGAAGGAAACCATTCCTGTCTACTTCACTGCATAAAAAATTTTGGTCTGTTCATTGTAAATGAAAATGGGAAAACTCCATTCTGAGAATCCTAAAAAGTCCTCAAAACTTGGCCATAAACAAACAAACAAAAAAAACCACTGACCACAGCCTTTCAGGAACTATTATTTCAGCTGAAATCAGGACTAAAAGCTACACTGAAGTGTTATTTGCACCTTTACGTTAATCCATTAGATACAAGAGGATGATATAAAGAAAATCTTCTGGACGTCTGATTCTGAAATAAACATTTTTCTCATAATAAAACCATTTGCATCATGTCCACTATCTTCACTTGTTCATTTTGCCTCACTGAATGTCAATTTTATTAGCCCAGAGATATAGACAACAAATACATACAAAACATGTTCTACAGAGCTGTAGCAACCAGTGAGCTTTCTGATCCATCTTTATACCAGAGTGCATTAAAGAAACACTTTAAAAAAACCAAACCAAACCAACAAACTAAAATCCTAAACACTAAAATGCTAAGATCATTTTCTTTCACGGTGGATGATTTGTGGTCTGTATACACCACTTCTAGTTTCTGAGGTTTTCAAAGTATGTTATAAAGATTTTGTTTCTCAAGTGGGTAGACAGCAGAGGCAGACAATGCACAAAGCTACCCGCCCTCTAGTTGCCAGTTAACTTCAGCATAATTTCCTTTGTTTACAGTGTTTTGCAGCATGGTGTGTTTTGCTAATGAATGATAGTGTCAGCAAAAACAGCAAAATGAGTTCCAGCATTTTGCCAATGTATGTCAAAGATGATCTTTAAGATCTCTCCCCTGTATTTTAAATATGGGATACTTTGGGGGGAACTACATGTTTTGATAGGTGATGCAGTATGTTTACGACAATGACAAATTGTTATCTGTTCTGAGAAGCTGAGACAATGCTGTGCACTAGACTGAGGTAAAAAAATGCATTTCACACATCTCATCTGATCGATGTTCAAGTCTGCATGAAACAATGAAGCCACTACTAAATCTTGTATCCTAAGGTTTCAAAAAGAATATAATCATACCTGTTTTTTAGAAAGTTAGACAGTATTTAGAGAAGAAAATAATTGAGTCTTCAGATTTGGCACTTTATTTAAAAAGAAAATATGCAAAAGCACACTTCAATATTTCTGTTCAATCTAATTAAATCTGACAGAAGACACATATCTAAACTCTCTGTGAGGTCTTCTTTGTTGGCGGATACCAAGGCATATGTAAAAAATACAGTCAAAAAACCCAATGCAAGATAAAAGCATATTGNCCCCCCCCGAGTAAAATCATAATCTCAAAATACTACTTTTGTTTTGTGTAGTTGGACCCATCACTGTGCAATGTCTGGAATTTTACATGTTTTAAGTAGTTGCCAAGCTCATAAATGTCTTGGAGGAAGCCAAGCCATCCACATTCTTAAAAATAGAGATTTATTTAAATGCTTTCAGGAAGCGTTGAGCACATTATTAAACTAAGTAAGCAAAATTGTGGAAGGTTGGATTCCACTGATAATGAGATAAAACAAGAAGAAGAGCTATAAAATCTAATTCTTGTAATACTGTATCAATCATACAAATCTAACATGATGCAGTAAATATAAATTGATTCTCCCTTGTGGCAACGAAAGTATACTGACCAAATAGTCTCCATCCATTACTAATGGAAAATATAGCTTCTACAGACACTAATTGATGCCATTACTTGGGCACAGCAGGCACCAACACAAAGACCCATTGCACTGACTTTAATTAAACTGAAACCCTAGAATTAGTTCCTCAAGAATGTGACGTAGAATTGTCATGTGAAAAGGTTTCACAGGTGCCAGCCCTTGTTCACATCTGAATATAAATGCTGACCATTAATTGCTACAACAACCACAAGTATTTGTTTCTGTGACGATAAACACAAATGCTTGATGAATTATGTATCAAATACATCTTATAGACTGTGTTGGGTCTGCTCCTATAGAAGAAATTACAACAGCTTGGTGATATATAAGGAAGGAAGGAACCTCCTCTTGACTGAAGAAGTGATAGGGAAGTCACTTAAATGAAATGTACTAGCTTCTCATGTGAACATTCCCAACCTTTAAAAAGGCAGAAAAGGATTTGCATAAACCATGCTTAGTCTCTAGGTTAGAGTGATACAGCATAAGAGTACTTGAACAGCCTTCAGTATGAGCCCTTAAAGTTTCATTAACTGTAGTTTGGATAATGTTAATGTCAGGAAGCAGAGCAGATGTTGATGGTGATGGAACCCTATATACTGCTTTACCAATAAATTTAGTTATTCTGGAACCCTATTCTATATGCCATTTATCTCAGGATTTGAAATACTTTGACCCACTCTGGCAGCCACATGCATTGAAAATTTTAATCTATTTCAAGGGCAAACTGACAGTTATGTAAAATGCTGCTGCTTCCAGATTTCAATGCATCTTTATACATGTGCAAAACTTAGGTCTTAGAGCAGTACCAAAGATAACAAAACATGGCCAGCATGGCTTCACCAAGGGCAAGTCTTGCCTGACCAACCTAGTGGCCTTCTATGATGGAGTGACTACATTAGTGGGCAAGGGAAGAGCTGCAGATGTCATCTATAAGGTCTTCTGTAAGGCCTTTGACACAGTCCCCCACAATATCCTTCACTCTAAATTGGAGAGATAGGGATTTGGTGGATGGACTGTTCAGTGGATGAGGAATTGGTTGGATGGTCATATCCAGACGGTAGTGGTCAATGGCTCAGCGGCCAGATGGAGATCAGTGACAAGTAGTGTCCTTCAGAGGTCTGTACTGGGACCAGTACTGTTTAATATCTTCATCAATGACATAGACAGTGGGATCAAGTGCACCCTTAGCAAGTTTGCAGATGACACCAAGCTGAGTGATGCGGTTGACATGCCTGAGGGACGGGATGCCATCCAGAGGGACCTGGGCAAGCTCAAGAAGTAGGCCCATGTGAACTTCATGAGGTTCAACAAGGCCAAGTGCAAGGTCCTGCATCTGGGTCAGGACAACCCCTGGTATCAATACACGCTGAGGGATGAAGGGATTGAGAGTAGCCCTGTGGAGAAGGACTTGGGGGTACTGGTTGATGAAGAGCTGAACGTGAGCCAGCAATGTGCACTCGCAGCCCAGAAAGCCAACCATATCATGGGCTGCATCAAAAGAAGCGTGGCCAGCAGGTCGAGGGAGGTGATTCTGCCCCTCCACTCTGCTCTCGTGAGACCCCAGCTGGAGTACTGCATCCAGCTCTGGGGTCCTCAGCACAGGAAAGACATGGACCTGTTGGAGTGGGTCCAGAGGAGGGACACAAAAATTATCAGAGGGCTGGAACACCTCTCTAGTGAAGAAAGGCTGAGAGAGTTGGGGTTGTTTAGCCTGGAGAAGAGAAGGCTTTGGGGAGACCTTATTGCAGCCTTTCAGTACTTAAAGACGGCCTATAAGAAAGATGGAGAGAGACTTTTTACCAAGGTCTGTAGTGGTAGGACAAAGGGTGATGGTTTTAAACTAAAGGAGGGTAGATTCAGACCAGATATAAGGAAGAAATTTTTATGATGAGGGTGGTGAAACACTGGAACCGGCTGCCCCAAGAGGTGGTAGATGCTCCATCCCTGGAAAAATTCAAGGTAAGGTTGGACAGGGCTCTGAGCAACCTGATCTAGTTTGAAGATGTCCCTGCTCATTGCAAAGAGGTTGGACTACATGACCTTTAAAGGTCCCTTCCAACCCAAACTATTCTATGATTCTATGATTTTTCTTTTGGTTTAAATCAGCATGATATTATTTGTTTTTAGAGTTTTAGTTTCTATCTGAGTTTGATTGTGCTGTGCTCTAAATATGGTTAAATTCAAGGAAGATGGCTAAAACAAGTATAAATTTCAATAGCCTCAAAGTTAATAGCCTTTTCAAAGTTATATTTGACTTCTTTTTCTTTTAAGTGTCCCAATAATAAAATGCCTTGCACTCCTATATGCAGCAAATTCATTTCTCTCTGCATTTAACAACTTTCAGTTCAGTAGTTCACAATACTGTCTTAACATTGGCTTTTGTCTGGTTGTTGTTACATAAAATCATAAATGAGACACCATGCATTTAGCTCAGATAAAAGCATGTTTTTATTTGCTTTGTGTTGTAACTTAGATTATTATTACAACTCAAGAGATGCTTTAAAAAGCCACATGTCCTTCCCTGAGGGTTCAAAAAAATCAGTTTCAATTGTTGCTCATATTCCAGCGAGATGCCCATACTGCAAATGTCTAGATAAGAAAACCTACTGTTTTGAATCTGTTTTTTTGAGATCAGAACAAATGCAACTTGTGATCAGGTTTCTACGGAAAACCAAAAATGAAATTTCGGAAAAGTTTGGAGATATTGACATCGTCCTTTTCATTTGCAAAAGAACATAGCGGTTAGTGTAAGACAGAATCATAGAATCACTAAGGTTAGAAAAGACCTCTAAGGTCATCTAGTGCAACCGTCAATGCAACACCACCATGCCTCCTAAAGCATGTCCTGAAGTGCCACGTCTACACTTTTTTTGAACACCTCCAGGGATGGTGACTCCACCACCTTTCTGGCCAGCATGTTCCAATGCTTGACCACTCTTTCAGTAAAGAAATTTTTCCTGATATCCAAACTAAACCTTCCCTGATGCAACTTGAGGCCATTTCCTCTCATCCTATCACTAGTTACTTAGGAGAAGAGACTGACACCCACCTCACTACAACCTCCTTTCAAGTAGTTGTAGAGAATGATACGGTCTCCCCTCAGCCTCCTCTTCTCCAGGCTAAACAACCCCAGGTCCCTCAGCCGCTCTGCATAACACTTGTTCTCCAGACCCTTCACCAGCTTCGCTGCCCTTCGCTGGACATGCTCCAGCAACTCAATGTCTTTCTTGTAGTGAGGGGCACAACAGTGAACGCAATATTCAACGTGCGGCCTCACCACTGCCGAGTACAGGGGGACATGATCACTTCCTTAGTCCTGCTGGCCACATTATTCCTGATGCAAGCCAGGATGCTGTTGGCCTTCTTGGCCACCTGGGCACACTGCCGGCTCATATTCAGCCTGCTGTCAACCAACAGCCCCAGGTCCTTTTCCACCGGGCAGCCTTCCAGCCACTCTTCCCCAAGCCTGTAGTGTTGCATGGGGTTGTTGTGACCAAAGTGCAGGACCTGGCACTTGGCCTTGTTGAACCTCATATAATTGGCCTCAGGCCATCAATCCAGCCTGTCCAGATCCCTCTGTAGAGCCTTCCTTCCCTCAAGCAGATCAACACTCCCGCCCAACTTGGT
>WAAD01018367.1:0-25455 GCA_013389945.1 Fregata magnificens | reverse complement strand
CTCTGTATTTATGTTTCTATTTGATTCACAAGCTTGATTGGTTCACTCTAGTGACTGATTTACATGAATGTTCCTGGGACAACATTACTGCGTAATTAATCTTTATAGCCAAGTGGCCTTGTTTCCACATGAATGCAGCTTAGAAAATTATACTCAATTTCATCATGGGGGCACATGCAATGGGTGGAAAAGTTGAAAGGAAGTGTCCACCCTCTGCTCTGAATAGGACCAGATCTGAGGTTAGTTTTCGTCTGGAGCAGGAGGAGATGATCCAGAGCCACAGTATAGATGTGCAACTTTATTGTGTGTAAAACACATCGTCTTGTTTAGCTAGAATAGGTGAGGTCAGAAATTTATTTAGCCCACAAGTATGAGGTACTTTCTCTTGAAGAAACCTCACCTACACTGCAGCTGTCATATCTCCAGAAAAAAAGATCTCTTAAGCTAGTTTCTTTCCTTTGCTTACTATGCATTTACACTGACCTCTTGCAAAAATTCTGTTACAGAAAACAATTAAGACAAATCTAGCTTCCTTTAAGTAAGGACAGTTCTTAATTGTTCCCCAGCTTTCTCTGTTAGGTCAGTCTCTGCCAGCTCTCAGCTAACGAGACTATTTGAGTAGTTATATTTAAGATTCCAGGATCTACTAAAAAAGCTGTTAGAGCAAACTGTTGCCAGGCATATCTACTGATGAGGGATGGGGAATATTTACTTTTTTCCTTTCTTGTATGCTTCAAAACTTTTCATATTTGGCATTTTATTTATCCTTCTGCTCTTGGGATCACACCTTTAAATTAGGAAAATCAGCCTTAATTTTCTACTTTAAAGTCTTTCAACAGACTCCTAACTGGCTTGGGATATATTTATTCACAAATATCTCTACTTTTCCCAATCCACTTTACTGAACTACCAAGACAGTAATTAAGAATCCCTACCAGCTAAATGCAGCAATACTGAAAGTCATAATCAGAGTGGGAGACTTCAGTTTTGGCTAACAAGGAACTAAATGAAGTCAAAGTCTTTTCCAGTCTCAGCTTGCTGTGGGCCCTGTTTGCAGAACAGGTTGCCACACAGTAAACATGAGGAATTTGAGTATGTACAGTCTCTTGCTGGGTGGTTCTTCAGCAGATTTCAGGGCTGTCTCTGCCTTTCACATCAATATGACCTAGAAAGGAAAGGCGGCCAAGTCAGCTCAGGCCATCATCAGAGCTGCAGCCTTCACTGAGATCTCCTGTTTCCCTAAGGTTGTCCTAAATTTAAATTCCACTTTCTTGAGCAAAGTGCATCAGGCTTTATTTTCTTCATGTTCTGTCAAAACACTTTAGTGAAAACTTTCTCTACAGAAGTGTCATGAAGTTCGTAATGATGGACCAATGAGAAAGGCAGCCTGGGATCAATTGTATGGAAGGACAGTCTTAATAAGTGCAGGAAAGTTGAGTCACACTCTAAATCATTGCATAGAGGACAACCACTGTCAATTATTATTCTTTTCTGAAGACCATGCTATTTGCCAAATGTATGTTCAGTATTAGCCTTATAACTTTTCCGTGCAGAAATTTGACTGGCGTCTGCAATGGCTTGGCATCCAGATGTGTCTTGCAAAACAACAAACTTTTATTACATTGTACCTTTCCTCTCCCTCAAAGATTGATGTGTACAGTTCCCAGCTTTCCTAGCTCTTCTGTAGCATCCACTACATCTAGAGCTACTTTATCCCTAGTGTCATGGTTGATATGCCTACAATAATAGTGTCTCTGACAGCAAAGTAATGACAGCTGATGAGCTCCCAGGATCCCCATCACCATGAGTCTGGGAAATGAATAAAGAGGACGTGTTCTTTCTTTGTCCTTAACTTTATGGCTAATGTTTTTCAGAGATCTTTCAAAATTTTGCATAAACAGCTTGAGACATCTTGAAGGCTTGCTTTCAGATTTGCTGAAAGTGCCTTATGAAAATAAACTCTCTTTAAAATGTCACAATTGTTGCCTGCTCAGATATGACTCTTGAAAATCCCCCATCCAGAGATCTTTGGGAATCACCAATTAAAGTACATTGCAGCTGTGCATACAAAGTACTTACTTGTTCAGCATTCAGAGCCATTGCTTGTCCAAGAGCATGAACTATGGGCAGTGCTGAGTTCTAAAACAGTTTGCTGGTAGAAACCACCTGTTCAGTCCCTTTTATAGCTCACCCACCCCCAAGCTACCCTTGAAAGCACGTATAAATACATACACACACACTTCTTGTGCTAAAAACAGTGTTGATAATGCAGAGATGTTTTAGTTGTTGCTAAGTAGTGCTTACACTAGTCAAGGACTTTTTCAGCTTCCCATGCTCTGCCAGGTGCACAAGGAGCTGGGGGAGGACACAGCCGGGACAGCTGGCCCCAGCCGACCAAAGGGATATTCCATACCATATGGCATCATGCTCAGTACACAAAGCTGGGGGAAGAAGAAGGAAGGGGGCGGCGTTCGGAGATGGCGTTTGTCTTCCCAAGTAACCGTTACATGTGATGGAGCCCTGCTTTCCTGGAGATGGCTGAACACCTGCCTGCCGATGGGAAGTAGTGAATGAATTCCTTGTTTTGCTTTGCTTGCGCACGCAGCTTTTGCTTTACCTATTAAACTGTCTTTATCTCAACCCATGAATTTTCTTACTTTTACTCTTCTGATTCTCTCCCCCAACCCATGGTGGGGGAGTGAGCGAGCGGCTCTGTGGGGCTTAGTTGCCAGCTGGGTTTAAACCATGACAATAATGTGGGATTTCAAAAAACACTGCAAGATAGAAACAGGTACTTAAGCATCCTGTGTGAAGACAATGCCATGGAAGACAGAGGAAAAGAATACTTTTAACAGTATGTGAGGGGATCTAACTTGAATCTAACATCAAACATGCAGAAAATCAGTTTCCCATACAGTCCTGCCAGCTCTAACTGAGTATGAAAAATTTTTTTTGTGGATTAGCTGTTAAGTGCAAAGAGAGGAAATTTCTGTCCTTGTTACAGCCGAGAACAGAAGCAGGAAGAGGATGCCTACTTCTCTGTTTATTTCAACTGTAAAACTGTTCAAAACAGGCTGAAAATATGTTCTTTAATTGTTAGAAAGGGTTTGTTAAATAAAAGAAGTTTCTAGATTAATTGTTTTTATCTAGACTTAAAAAACACCCACACTCATGTGGAGGGAAGTCCGGACTCTTTCAGCCAGAATAAATCTGATGAGAGGGAGAGTCCGGAGATGGGATGTTCTGTGGTGTTTGTAATATTTTAAGATGGCGTTTTGGTGCGACTGGATTAACTAAAGTGAACATGAGGCAGGGAATAGATTGCAGGGAAATGAATTGGTAAAAACACCACATAGAAATAGATCAGTAAAAGGAGACCGAAGAAGAGAATAGGTAGACAAAAGAAGGATGTGCAGATTTAGGATAGTCTTCAAAAGTGGATGGGAGTAAGGCACCAGCAGTATTGTTAGAAAAAAGTTTAATGATATCACTCCTAGCAGAAGATCCTGGTTTCAACAATCTGCCTGCTCCTGCTGACTCGAGTATCTTCCCTCTACCTTCCATCTAAACTCTCAAAGCACCTACTGCTGTGAAGCTGGCAAGGAAACTGTGGCTAGTTATTTTAATAACTGTATCTTCAATGCAATATGTGCTGCCAGAAAGATCTTCCTGCACTGCTAGATTTCCTTTCTTTCTAAAGTGCATAACTATTAAAGAAATCTTTTTAGGTCTTTGTATGGTTTTGTTTGTGGCTGCTTTCAATATTCTACATACTCATTCCCAGGAGCTTCACCCTCCAAAATCCATTTACCATTTTGAGAAGAGGGAAAGAGTGGAAAAATTTGAAGTGAAGTTGTTCTGTTGATCACCTTGAGGCAATTTTAATAATAAATGACTTAGAATGCTATGATTCAGATAGTAATTAGAATAAACAAACTAAGTTAATGAAAAGAATTTAGCTGTATAAACTCTCCAAAGTACTTAGCGTGATAGTAAACTGTGATTACATTTAAAAAATATTTCTTATGTACAGTACTAAATAAAGATAAGATATATTTAAATGAAGAGGCTCTCTGAATGTTAGTCAAGGTAAGAAAATCTGGATTTACAGCAGCAGATGTTTGGCTGTCCTGATGCCCATATAGCATCCTGAGGACTGGGAAGGAAGCCCAGGAGGAGGACAGTTACCCCTGTTGCTCCAAAGGCTGGATACTCTTTCTCTCTGTAAGGTCAGTCTAGGTAAAAGCTTCTATGTAAAATTTATTTGAGTTTCCAGCCTTGTGTCTTATGTGCATAACCACTCTGTCTGTTAAAGACATTCTTGTTCTGATAATTACTTTGTACAGATGAAAATTAAGCCATGTGCAGGCCACTCCAGATGGTGTAGTGTGAGCATCACATCTGAGGATTACATCTGGCTTTTAGCACTACATTGACAGTACACTAACTTTTACATTTCTGGTTGTTTCTCTTCCTAGTCTTCATGTCAATCACAAACTGCACTTCACATAATGATTTGTACTGCCCGCTGCCTGTATCATTACTTCCCTGACTTATGCTAGCGATCCTCGGATATTGGGGGAGGTGACTGTGAACCAAGAATGAAGAATGAGCAGGTTTCAACAGCAAGAATGACTCTGACCAAGAGATGTGTATGTATGTTGTGCCATACACTTTCTTCTGTAGAGGAATAAACTTCTTCTGACAAAGGAAAAAGCATTTTTATAAATAAATATACAAGTAGATAGTTTTACAAAATGCATATTAGTGACTCAAGTAAATTTGTAATGAGACATATTTTAAAACATGGTGTCTATCATCCAGATCAAACATTCTTTCAGCATCTTTTTCGTAATCTTGTAATGGAAGCAATACAATTTCTAACCATTTTTCTGCAAAGGCTATGCTTCTTGAACAGACAAATATTTTTTTCCTTAAGTTGTAGACATTTTAAATTATTGTTTTTATTGTATAGTCCCTTGAGTTATTATCAACTCATCAATTGTTATTGACCCGTCACTGGCTTCTAGTTTCATTTTACTTGTCTTAACTACAATTTTTTATTACTGAGGCCTCCAGAGTTTTTGGATTGCCATTTCTTTATCAGTGAGTTGGTTTTAATGAAAAAGAAAAAAATAAAGTAGGTCTTTGATCTTCATCCAAAATTTAAACAGAATCCATTTATTTTTTAAGAATTCAGATAGTTGGATAAATATTTATTCATTCAACTGTTACTAAACTTTCTGGTTTCTTCTGATATTGAAAGCAAAAGGATTGAGTGACGTTAGGGAAAAATTCAGGTTTATTTCTGATTTGACTGAGTGCAGATGAAACTGAAAAAAACTTCATACTGTCACTGATAATTCCTCATTTCTAACTTACTAGTCCTCTGACTTTCTCTCAGACAGATTTGTGAGTTATTCTGTTAAGTCATGGACATACCTCAGTTCATGTTTGCAGTTGACTGGTTGGTGATTCAACTTCATAGTGAGATAAATAAGCAAGGCTATATCCTACAATAATAAAATGAATCCATTTGTTCTACTTAGCATTAGCTAAGTGGCCAGGCTTGTGTGCTCCCTCTGCATAGTGTCTCCTATTGTCACTGTTGGAGCCAGAACACAGGGCTAGATGCACCCACCAGTCTGACCCTGCAAGGAAGCACTTTTTTATCTTTTTTGAGGCATTGGGATTTAAGAAAGAATGGAGAGAAGAGAGTGGCAGGAATGATCACAGGTCTACAAAGCATGACTTCTGAAAAAACAGTGAAATACCTTTTTTTGCATCACCCACAGAAATGAAAACTGGGCAGAGAAGGGGAAAACATGGTAATAGCCTTCAAATATGTACCTAGCTACAGCCAAGAAAAGGAATAATCTCTTCATGATGACTGTGTTAGCTAGGAGAGAAATAATATGCTTATGTTTTTGTGAAAGCATTGAGGACTTGGTATCAGATAAACCATTCTAGTAGTACAGGGCTGCTGAGAGCAGCTGCATAATACCAGTTATTGCAGACTAGTTTAGAACAGGGAATGCAAAAATACAGCAAGAACAACATGGGTGTAGCTTTAGATATGTCTAGGGGGTTAGAAATGTAGAGTTGTTAGCTGTCCTTAGCCCAGATGTTTGCTTGTGGTTTTGTGAATTTAGGGAGATCAAATTCTCCCCAAAGCAATGCAAACTTACATTGGAGTTACTAGGATAATGCGGACATTCAGGATGTTCCTACAGCCTTACACCATGTCGAGATAACAAGTATCAAGGAATCACATGCTGAAAGATAAAAAACTCATATTAGTTAAGTAAGCAACAAGAAAGCTAGCTTTGATACTGGAAACAGCCTCATTTTCCAAGAAACTGTGGTTTTGTTGCCAGACAGTAGCATGTACTTGAGCTACCATTTTCCTTCAGTTCTATGGCATTTCTGCAGTAATGTTGCACCTCACTAAGACTAAATGACCTAGCCGAGCTGGAGGCTTGTGTGTTTTGGCTGCTTTAGCTGCCTGGGTGAGCTCAGCAGCTCAGATGATAGCTCCATGTAAGTGGTTTCTTTATCACTGAGGTGGAGGCAGTGTACTGGAGCTGGCTGGGGTGGACTTAATTTTCTTCATAGGATTCCGTATAGTGCCATGTNACAGTGTCAAGGTTTTCTCTGTTTCTCACTCTGATCCCCCCCGCAAGTAGGCTATGGGTGGGCAAGAAGTTGGGAGCAGACACAGCCTGACAGCTGACCCAAATTGACCAAAGGTGTATTCGATGCCATCTAACATCATGGTCAGCAATAAAAGCTGGGGGGGGCAGATATTTCCAAGGTAGCTGTTGCTCAGGGACTGGCTGGGCATTGGTCTGCTTGGGGGAGGTGGTGAGTGATTGACTTTGCATCACTTGTTTGTTTGGGTTTTTTCTCTTGCTTCACTTATTAAACTGCCTTGATCCCAACCCACTAGTTTTGCTCATTTTTGCTATTCTGATTCTCTCTCCCACCCTGCTGGAGGGGATAGGGGAACATGAATGAACGATGGGGTGGGTACTTAGTTGCTGGCCAGGGTCAAGCCACCACAGGAGGCGTGAGCAAAATCTGGCTCAGCGATGATGTGGACCCTGAGCTGGGCCAGTGCTGCCTTTGAGGGACAGGTGGTAGCACAAAACATGGCTGATCTTCTCAGAAGGAGCATGGATGGAAAATAGTTTGGCTACTGATGCTCTCCACTGCAGTATGCAATGGGGATCCATCCATGGACATGATATGCTAGTCAAAGTCAAGAGAGAAAATTATTTCAAAAGCCTTGATAATACCTACTTTACTGTGGTAAAACAAGCAAGCAGGCAGACAAACCACACGCCCTTCCCCCCCAAATCCATACCTGTATCATATAACTCTGATACAAGTCTTGAATACATATATTGTTAAACTAGCCGGTCCAAACTAGAATTTATGTAAGACCCTCTGAGTCAGCTGAGCTATAGATAGAAGTGTTGCATCTTGGGGAGAAGACAATTTGTCTTCCTGTCTAAGAAGGGCCATGAACATCTGAGGGCTGAAAACGTATTCCCAGATACTATGAAACATTAATTGCTTGTCTAAGAAGACCTGTTTTATTTCTGTGCCAGCTCTGCACAGCGGAGAGTGTTAGAGTGAACTGTGGAGCCGTTCCCAGTAGGAGCTGTTGATTTGGGTTTGTTTTTCCATTTGAGAGCTTATACAATATCAGAGTGACCCTGAACAGTGTGTACTAGCAGGTGTTTGTGTAAGATTGCATGAAATGAACATAAATGCTGTGAAATTTCTAAATAATTACTGCCTAAATGAGTAAAACTGCCTGCCTGAATTGCTTCTCACAGTTAGAGTGGAAAGAAAACTTCAGGGAGCATCAGGAAAAAGAATGAAATCAGCTTTTAACATCACGAAATGTGCACATAAATCTTACTTGGATTTTCCAAATACGCAGGTGAGTCACTGGAGATATTGCTGTCTCCAAATTTCACACAGTTTCCTGGATGTGAAGGGCCCCACCCTCAGTTTCTTCCAAGAAGGAGTTGGGCAGCCCAGCAGAATGTGTGAGACTCTACCTGCTGCATAGACTTCCTCCAAAGAGAGATGAGTAATTGTAATAAGTTTATCATCTCTTTTAAAGAGAAAGAGCCTTCCCTCCTAAACAGAAAGAACAGAATTGCATACCAGATCAAAAGGTTAAGAGAAGAAATAACACTGTGCTATAATATTCATGTTACACCTACGTGCCTACACAAGAGTACCAGTGTTCTCAGTTGGTTTTATTCATTGTTTAAAAATTAGGATGTTCACAATCCCACAGAGCTAAGAGGCTTTTGACATGTATGCATGTTTGCACTAATATATAAAATTCCTCAAACTGAGGCGCTGTCTTTGAAATTCCAAAAGAACTCAACAATTTCCAGGAGTGAAATAAAAGCCAGCTAGTAGAATTTGTTCGTAATATGTGGAGGATTTGGAGCAATGACAGGTGAGAAACTGAAAATATTTTTGTGTTCCAAATAGATGGGGATAAAAATGTGCTTCCTGTAGTAAGGCCACTGTTATTCTGGAGCTCACACTTGTTGCCCCAAACTCACCATGACTATATGCAGAAAATATTACCAAATTATTTATAGACAATGATGATGCCTGTTTTACTTGTTCAGCCTCTTTTTGGGTTACAGTGCCACTGAAGAGCGGGCAGGACCTGGCAGCCAGGGTCCATCCCACCACCCTCAACCAGGGAGCAGGGAAGGCTGGGGGCAGAAATTTTTCAGGATGTTTCTGTGAAGAAGGAAAAAGAAAAAAAAAATATTAACGTTGTGCAGAACAAAGGGAGTGAAGCCATGGGATGGAGGACTTGAGGGTGACCTGCATTCCCCGTATTATAGATTTATTTACTATTACAAGATGGACAAGAGCCTGTGGGGTTTTGCTTCTGGCAGGCTGGGCAAAGACTACTGGGTGTAAATTAGACTCCCCGATCCAGAGAACTGAGGAAGAGAGAAAACACTTTTTCTCCTTTTCGTCTATCTGTACCATTGCACAAACTGAAAACTTTTTTCCTCTTCCCTCTCCCTTTGTATCTGGCAGAGTGTCACTCAGTTGTGAAATTCCTTCTGGCAGCCAGAATTTTATGAAGGATATATGTTTTATCTACCAGCCTCTGTTCTGCTGTCATACAGCCTGTGCTCTGGAAAGAAAATGTGCCTTGCTTCTGCAGGCAGCGCTGCAGGCACTTGTGATTTGGTGCTGCTCACCTTGGTCAGTTTAAACGTGCAATTGTCAACAGAGAACACAGGCTGCAAGATATGTGGTCCATCCACTTCGTGCTCTTCAACATTGTTGAACACTGCCTGCTTCTTAGCCGACATTCATATGGCTTGTTGTTGTTGTTGTGTTAGAAAGATCTCCTGCTTTCTGTCTCTGTAGTTGCTGTCTTCTAGGTAGCTGTGTCAATGAATGTTTTCTTTGTTGGAGTCTCTCCCTTTCCTCAAGTACTGCTTGGAGCTGGGCCATCTGCTGGTAACATACATATGTTTCCTACTTCTGAAAAGTGGAAAGGGGGCACCTTGTCCCTGGTCTAATGTTAGCAACTGGAGTTTGACTTGCTGATCAAAAATATTTGCAGTGGATATACGCAGGCTCTACTGGTGGCATTAAAAGAAGTTTCATACCACTTCCACTCACCTAACCAGGATGCAGTTCACCTTAATTCAATCTTGCATACAGCAATACTGATGATGCAAGGATACAAGTTTTTTCCTTATCTCTTCCTTGTTTTCAGCTTTGTGTGGCTATTCTTTCCTTTTACTTTCTTCTCCTCCTCACTGACTTACTGTTTAGAATTTACTTTTCAGATACATACTTATCTAAAGTTACACAGCAAAATATTATAATATCTACTTACCTTCCTACTGTGCAGAACTGGTGTTTTTATGAACAGTTATAGGAAATCTAATATATTTTTATTCAAAATGATGCTAAGTGGACTAGAGAGGCCATTAGTTCAAACAGCCTGCAATATGTTCATGTTTTGAACGGTAGATAAGACCTTTGAAAAGAAATGCGATCATTTAACCTTTTTATGGAAGGACTTGCTTAAAGTCTGTTCTGAAATTAAGTCCCATGTGATAGCTGCATTATGGATTTCTTATGATTTATGATTAAGCTCCAGTTTGCAAAAGTACTATATGATTATTTGATTGTCTGTGTGAAATACTCAGTTTTCCATTTTTTAGTGAAGAGATGATTCTGAGTGCTGTGGGTAGGTGGGGTGTTGCAGGAATGAGATCTCAAAGGGACATTTATTTGGAAAAGTGCTATTTTTCCACTGTTGTGCATACTTTACTACAGTGAAAAGTGAAATGGCATTTATGACTTACCTGTCTCAGTATGTGGTACATTTAAAAAAATTGAGCCATCCCATTATATGGAATCCGGAGAGGGATGTGTGTGTGTGCAAAACGTCCCCTGTGGATGGATATCTGAAACAGGGATTACTGATGCCCCAGCACATCATTGCACAAGGCAAGAACACAGAGCATAGCTGTGCTGACAGCGACTTTACACGACTGAAATCTCATCCCTCTCAGTGGTGCAAAGTGAAAACCTTTGCACCCAGAAATGAATCTGAAAATTCAGAGAGCCAAGCAGGTGCCCCAAAATAATTTCTTATTTAGAAAACTCCAGAGAAGGGGCAAAGATTTAGGAAACCCTTAATATGGGCCATAAGCACTTCGATTGATGGACTCTGACTTACTGAACCTTCACTGTTGGTTGTTGTGTAAAACTTCCATAACTCCAGAGGAATGAGTATCATTGCTCCAGGCTCTTGCTACATAAAAAACAATTTAGTTTGACTGCAAACTTCATACACCTTGATTTATGACAAACGCCATCCAAGGGATTATTTTCTTTTCTGAAAGGATGTACACGTGTGTCATAAACAGCTAATTCTTTTTCAGAACAGGAGGCCATTCTGCAAAATAAAGACAAGCAAAACAAAGCTTTTTTCCACTGCTTTCCCACATGGCAAGTTCTTCTTTCTTATATCTGATGGGAGAGGAAGATTTCTTATGTGCATCTGTCTGAATTGGTAAAATCTTGTTGCCAATAAGTTGTCATGCTATCAAGGTTTAAACACCTTAAAATGTAAACAATCCAGCCATTGTGCAGGTTTTTAATACCCTGGAAATTGCTGTCTTTTTTTTTTTTCCCCACATGTCTTTAGTTTCTGGTTTCATTTTAATAAATTACATTATTTTTAGGTACCTTAAGGTCCTGCAAACATTTAGATTATTAACTTCTGGCATTTGTAGATTGTTGTTATTACCTGGTTGATACCCACGTGGTTGATTTTTAAAGCATTTCTGTCCTGGTTTTGGCTGTTAAACCACAACAGTTTCTTAAACTTTAGGCTCATTTAATTTTTCTCAAGGGGAAGCAGAATAGAAATATTTTGTCAGCATAGCTGCAGCAAGATATGCACATGGAAGGGATTCATATTATTAATGAGTGGCTTAAAATAATAATCATAAACACGACAGCAACGTGATACTGTTCACAAGGGCTTACCATTTATAATGAGGACAGCTGTGATAACATAAAATTCTATGGCTGAGATAAGGATGAGCCTTTGATGGTGATGTGAGTGTGGAGGTTTGAATGTCTAAGGTTTTTGCATGGAAAATTGCTGTTTGTTGACTAGATGAATTCAGAGAGCCAGTGAGAGCAGAGCTGTGGTACATTATAGGCCATATACTAACCCCAATTTTGCCTTTAATCTGCCATCAGAGTGAGCCCCTGGCAGGAGGGGATGGAAGAGGCAGAAGGCACAGCTGGGCACTGTGCCTGTGCTCAGGGTGCACTCCTTGCCATGTGACCTAAAAAATGTGTCCAGAAACTCCCTCAACCTCACATCATTAATGGATCTCCCATCCAGGAGCCCACCTCTGCCTGAAAGTAGCCATAAACAGGGTTTGGTCAGGTCTGAGGGTGCACTGGCAGCAGGGAGAGCTGGATTGTGACTATTTGCCTTCCTTTTCCTCCCAAACATGTTTTTTTAATTAGCAATCTCTTCAGCATGCGCTCCTTACAGCTACCTAGCACTGATGGCAAGAAGAATCCAAGATTGCTGTCTTTTCCTTAAATTTGAGAACAAATATCACAACTCAGGGGCCTCTGTTTGATGCAATATGGAAATCTTTCTAATGAAACTAGATTCATTTTCCTTTCCCTCTGACACCACTACCTTTTCTTGGGAAAGACTAAGCTCTTTGTTTTACCTCAGGCCTCAGAGCTTTTTTCTCTGTTGAAAGATTAATTATACTTTGGACTATAACAAAGCCTCGAAATGCCAACTTGCAGACCACCTAGCAATAGGGAGGTGAGGCATTACCAACGAGCCTCCAGCACTTGACTTTCCATTGTGAGTGCACTTTTCACTTGGTGTTTCAGAAAAGCAAGAGAACATAGTTAGCTTTCTCTGTGCCATCCTCTATTTTACATCTTGACCATATCTCCTTTAATTATCTTCCCTCTATATAAACTGTTGCTTATCTCTAACATCCCCTCAAAGTACTGCATCAAGTTTGTTGCACTTCCATGAATATCCGTGTTTATTTTTGCCCTCTTTTTGTTCATAGTGAGAAAAATGTAGTAGACCAAGGTGAAATAGAGTATATTAGGAAAACTGATGAATATAAAGGTGATATATTGTGGGGGATTTAAATTATATTTATTTGTCTGTGATGAATTTGACTACATATAACGTGACACCCTTCAGATCACAATGTAAATATAAGAAGAGTAGAGCCAAAAGTTTCAGATGCACATGCGTAGAAATGAAAACACTTAAATCCCCATTTGGATGTGAAACTTCATAACCCCAACTTCCACCGAAGTCAGATCACGAAGTCAGATTAGTCATTTCTTACTTGTACACAGGGTCACCGGGGACAGGAAAGTTGTTTTTCTTTACACCAAAAAAAGTACGAAAAAGTACAAAGCTGTTGTATAACTGTGTCTCTTTGAAAATACAGTAACAGGTGATGTTAATGGGAACAAAGATGCTTACCTCCTCAGAAAATAAGGTTCCCTGTGCTTACTTGCCTAAATTTGGACACTTCAGGAGACTAACTCAGGTACACGGTGTTGCAAACTCTTACCGTGTTTGCTACGTGTCCTTCAGTTAGCTGAATAGAGAAAATAATCCTGAAAAAATGCTGTATTTCCCAGGGCAAAGCTATTTCCTTGCAGTTTACTCATACAGTCTGGCACACTTTCTCTAGGTGAGGAAGCCTAACCATCTTCCTACCTCCTCCTCTTACAGATAGGGCCAATAATGGCACCTACACCAACACTTACCCAAGTAAGAGGAATAAGGCAGCCTGGGAGGGCATATGAACAGGGTTGCCAGTAAACCTCAGTGTCACGGTAAGGTTTAGAGTAGGTGAGGTTTGCTCTGCAGCAAGGGGTGAAGCTTGCTTGGGCAGCAGTGTGCGGCAGCAGCAGAGGTGCTGCAGAGAAACGATGTTCTAGGAGGGACATTTTGGGCGGCCACCAACAGAAGGCAGAGCTTGACCAAGCTTGCTTGCTCCCCTTGTCAATACCAGAGCAGTGTTTCAGTGAAAGAAGAGATGTCTTCCTCCACTGGGTTAATAGTCAAAACGTGGATGGCTCAAGGAGCACGGCCTATTTTACTGACAACAGCCATTTATTATGGGCCAGACAGCAGATACAGATAAATTGTGCAAGGTCAAATCAGAAGCAGTGAGTCCACTCAAATCCACATCAGGCATCTATAGATGAAACAAATTCATACAAATTGTGCCCCCACAGAAGGTCTGTAGAGTGCAGGATTAATGTGATTAATGGTCTCTGGTACATAAAAACTGGAGCAGAGGAAGGAGTGAAATACGGTTGATTATTAAACAGTTCAGAAATCAGGAAGTTCAGTCCAAGGTCAAACCTGAGACAAACAGAAAGAGAATTAAGCACCATTTGATATACCATAACAAAAGCTGTTCTGACTTCTTGAAAGCCAGTTCTGTCAATTAGCAGGTACTATGTGTTCATCTCTTAGAAAATATGATAGGAGATTACAATAATAGCCTTGAGTGACTTCAGAAAAATGTATCCCATGGAGGAGCTGGATGAGTTCAAAGGGTAAATAATGTTTCTCGTGAAGACAAAAATCCATGTCCTTATTACATAAATTGTTCTACTTGATGAGAAAAAAAAAAAAAATGAGAAGAAAATCTAAGCTGTAATGGAAGCAAATTGGTTTTATTTTTTGTCTAGTGGCCAAAACAGAATTTGAGGAAGAAGTCCTTGACTGTTGTGTTATAATGCAACAAGATATGCTCTTCCTCTGAGGCAGAAATCCTCTGCAGAAGTGTATCAAAAGTATACTGGCCAAATTACCACTGGAATGGAAGTGACTGAAATGTATATTCGGTTGACATATATTCCACTTAATTTATTTGACTAGGTATAGCTGTGAAGCACTCAGAACCAGCCAATAAGCCTACATGGATTTTAGGACCCTGATCGGATCTCCCATCAGAGATGCAGGTTCAAGGTACCTGTCCTGCCTCGAACACAGTGAACAGGACTGAGCAGCTCTCCAATTAAATGAGTGAAGCACGATGGCCTGAATGTCCATTGTGTACACTCTAGGCATCCCCGATAGACAGAGACATAATATGGCTGTACTTTGTGACAAAATGTTCAAAACATTTTGTTTTATTCCTGTATTAAATAAGGAGCAAACTTATTTTCAAATTTTAAAAGCTAGTCTCCGTGCACATTCTTCCTCCTTCATCTTCAGTAAATAAACTTCAATCATTGTGGCATTACTGCTGTTTCAAATTAAATGTCAGGCTAATAATTAGTTTGGGTTTGCCCATGCCCTTCTGCTAGCTACAATGTAAGAGTACATTTTTAATGTCAGAATTTTAATCTTTATGTGTCCTTTTGGTCACTGATTCACTTAATCACAAGAGGCTCCAATAAATGTAATGAATGAAAACCTTTATTATGGGTCTGAACCAAACCAAACTCCTGAATCTTTTGAACTGATAGTGAAAGCTGGTTTTAGATCTGTACAAAGAACTTTCCTTATTGGTAAAATGTTTCCTAGGCAAAACAGCCATAGTTCTTACCTGGTCACAATCAACAGCTTTATCTTCTACAAGAAAAGTGCAAATTTTATCTGAATTGTTTCATGTGGAAGGGTTTGGTAATATAATACGAAAAACAATGGTCATGACATTAAGACTTATCTTTGTTGGTTGTCAGTGAAAGGATGTTCTTCAGTCACTTCTACTTAGGTGCCACAGACACTGTAACCCCCAAAATCTGCTGGTGATAAGTGGCACATTTGGCAGTCTACAGGAGAGCTAAATGCAAACAGCTGCACAATTTGTATGGAAGGGCAAAACATTTCCCCTGCCCAGGTGAGGGAGTGAGGTGCAAGTTAATGCTCAGAGGGGGAAACCGTTCAGAGGTCTATTCCGCACTTGTGCGTGCAGACCTGTAAACAGAGCAGTAAACTAACTTGTGATTAAGATTTCCAACTCTTCCACAGACATGAGGAGGAAAAGGGGCTGTTACATATAATTGCTTCAAGTAATCTAACATACCTGACAGATTTTGGAGAAGAATGATGCTGAAATAATGTGTCAATTCATAAACTCTTTCTTGTGGGAGAAATGGCACTTCACAGAGCAGTGAGGCATTTTCCTCTTCTTTCTGGCTGCAGCGCAGCTGTCATTACTGTATCCTTTCCCTGAAACCATACTCTGTCTCACTTAGAAAGGGACTGCCGAGCTAGAAAAAGCACAGAGAAGATCAATGAAAGTGGGAGAGTCTGGGGAATATTGACCTCTGGGGAAAGATTAAAGATCAAGTATTCAAAAAGTACAGACGCATTTTAGGTCTACACACAAAAGAGGAGAGCAGACGCCCCCGGCCATGTTTGCCAGCCTGTGACTGCATGTCCCCATTTGTCTCTGCATCACAACTTGCAAACGCACACTGAAACAGTGGTGCAGCTAGATCAGATGTGAACTTCACAAAACATGTATTTCCTTAATGAAAGAAAAAGTTACGTCTACATAGATAAAAGGATAAGCACCTGTAATGAAGAACAGTTATTTAGAACACCAAAAGGAAAAAAAAATTAGGGCAGGGTGAACAGAAGGCCAGAGAAGGTAAGTTTGCCACATCTGTTGCATGATCAGCATGTCCCAAAAAAACCCCTGTGAACTCTCTATTGCTCGAAACACTGAAACCTTCTCCAGATAAATTACATGAAAGCAGTACTATAGAAAGTAATCCCTGGTGTGAAGGGAGATGGAACGAATGACCCCTTCTTTCTATTTCCTGCTTACATAAGGTGTACACTGCGCTTCTCCCCTGTGTGATTCACACAAACTCAGTACCGAAACTTACTTCCCTTTGTAAGGCAGTCACAGATCTGCAGAAAATTGCTGTATAAGAGTTGTGTGGTGTCATTTATCAGAGCAAAATTGCTTTTCATGTGGAATTGGTAAATTGTAAATAGGAGATGAAGAAAATAAGGAGGAGACGGAAAATGAAATGTTAAAAATGAAATATTCTTAAACAGAAAATTAGAACTAATTTTGAAAGAGAAGCAACAGGCAAGACTATCAAGGAGAATCATCTCTGGGTTTTGTTTGTTTGTTTTTCCCCAGAATGAGCACATTACTCTTCTTAATCTTCTTGTTATGGAGAGTAGATTAAAAATTGTCAGGAAAAATGAAACCCCACATTTCCCTATTATGAGCTTGAGCACCAGGCTTACTACATTTTCCCCTCCTCTGTTGTGTTAGCCAAACTACATGTCCACTGTATCTAAAGCAAAATGAGCTTGTGATTTTGCTTGGGGTCCGTTTCATATATCCTCTTATACAGCAGGTAGTGGATCAGGTGATAATCTTTTTTCAAATCAACCCCAACTTTAGGTGGTGAATTTAGATAAATCCTTCAGGTTGGACTGTTTATTACAGCACATTCTTCCCTCAAAAAGTCAATTTTGGAATAAGGAATTGCTGGGGGTTCCCCTCCCTGAAAAATGCAATGCTACACCTCCAGAAAGGATATCATTAGAAGAGGTATTTTTATGATTGTGGTCTGAAAAAAGTATGAAGGAGGCCATTATCAACCAAATGGCAACTGTTGTGACTGTGTAGTGAAAGGATCTGCTTCCTTATAGGATCTGCACTGTGGTTAACAGTGCAGGCTTTGGTAGAGACACTCCTTAGACAGTTAAAAAATAAGGGATTTCTGCTTTCTCTGGTTTGAAATTCTTGGGAACTCCAGAGCCAAATTCAGCCCCTCAGCCTCAATGTGTAGTTGCACAGGGGCTGTTTTGTTGGCTTCGTACAGATCTTCCTTTGCTAAACTTCCTGCACCAGAATATCCAACCATGCAGAGAAACACCTCTAGCAAATACAACCAACCATTAAAGGCGGTACAGGATAAATAGACCTGCAACTGGACAAACCTCCAACCAAGCAGAAACAGGAACTTTTAGCATTACCTTTCTTCTTTGGTAAGGTCATCAATGAAAGAAGTCAGCACAACTCTGCCTTGCAGCTGTTTCATCTTACAAACATTTCTGATTAACTGTAAGGGGCCAACACAAGAAAGAACAAAGAATATTTTTGCTAGCAAAGGCAAGAGAAAACAAAAATCAATTAATTAAACATGTTGTAAAAACATTATTTGCCACAGCTCCTGAAGACAGTGAGAGTATTTTGTAGTTCTATTTGTCAGTAATCTATTTTAGGGTTATGATGCCACATTAAATGACGGAGGTTTTATTCCAATTTCTAAAATGTCCTGTTAGTTTCCATTGAATATTATTAGGTTTAGCCCTATTCAAACCTATAGATTCTAGACATTTTCTTTACACTATTTGAAAAAGTTCTCTCATCTTTGGCCTTTCAAGTGTTGAAAGTGACATTTTCCTGCTTTAGCAGCTCTTAAAGTACCAACAAAAATACTTAGATTCATTACAGCTGCCAAAGTTCCCCTGGGATGAATATTTTAGAGTGAAAACTCTGCCCTTCTCAGTCACAGCTATTTATGTGAAAAGTATCACAGAGATATGATAAAAATGCAGTGTGGCACTCACCAAAGTTCAAAAGTTGTTCTGTACTAGCACCTTTTTTCCTTAATTTGAATTTCTTCGTATTTTCTTTTACATGGCTCTTCTAATGACCTCATTATCATAGAAGTGTTAGTTTGTGTACCCTGCTGAGTTGGTATGAGAACCTTAAATTTTGACTTGCCTTTATTCTATGAGCCCACCTTCTCTTCTTTTGATAAGGTGGCATGAATGTCGGGCTCACATTTAATTCTGCTATATATCAGTTTCATTTTCTAAAACATAGATTTCTGTTTTCAAGTGTGTTAAATGGAAATGGAAGCAGTAAAGGATTATATACCAATCAATAAAACAGCATAGATGCCTACAATATAGAGAGTCAAAAAACTCATTTCAGAAGCCTTGAGCAGACATCCCATAAATGCTTTCAACAACAAATACATAGTTCTGGCTTTCTGATCTCTGTCAAGCTGGATACTGTGCCACTCGGTGAAGTCTATGCGGCTGCATTAACTGACTGTATCCTAGTGAAGAATTTTGTCACTAAGTAAATGTTAAATAATGTTGGTTAAATATTGATTATTCCAATGGGCTTGGGTTGAGGTCCCTGGTAAAAATGTTTCTGCAACTGCAATTTGTTTGGAAAACATGAACATTTAAAGATAAGGGGGCGGGGATGTGTTCAAATCTGATATAGCTAGCTGTAGTACATAGTTTTAAGTGTTCTAACTGTGAACAGTGTTTTTTTAATATTAGAGTTTAATTTCAGATTTAATTGTGTCAACTTGGTGATTTCCCCACAGTATCCATAAACAAAAAAATTCCCTTTATAAAGTGATGTCGATATCAAAATTTCATTTAAAAACCCAGCTTAATCCTCAAATGTGTAAATATCTCTCTGTGTATATACATATCTATATGTGTGTGTGTGTACTTGTCTGCATATAAATAAAATGACTGTAGTTTCTGAGTAGGAGTAGAGTGCCTAGTTTGGGAGAGGGAAGATTTCAGTCTATTCTTTCTACCAAATTATAGTGGGTGCCAGGAGCAGTGGGCTGATAGGAAAAAAAAAAGCATGAGGTTGAGCCAGATGTATGGGTCTCAGGCAGGAAGTATAAGATCAGATGTATCTGGTATTATAAAACATTGCTGCAGATTTCTGGAGTGGTCTAGCAGCAGGCGTGGATTTATTTCAGCTGCAGGAGCTCACAGTTCACCTATGACCTTCTGCCTAATTGTAGGCTGGTGTTTTCTTTTGCCACTTAGTAAATGCATGAGTCTGTTCATGGTCTTGTGGTGTGTCTGGTTGAAACCCTAAGGAACACTTAGAAAATTAATACCCCTGTGAGTGGCTTTGTAGTGGTCTCAGACCCTCATGGGACCTGTAGAACAGATTTCACTGTTTCCAAGCTATTCCAAAGCACAGGGGTAACTACGAACAAGACCATCATGTATGTTGAAGGACTGTAGCAAACAAGGGTTAAAAAATCCTCCAAAAAAGGGAGGAAAGGTTTGAGAGAGATCACCACATAGCAGAGGGACAAGATGTTCTCTTTTTCTGTCCAGATGTAGAGAATATGAAGAAAACATGTACCTCTCTTTCTTTCTCCTCTTCATTCTCAAAGAGAGTTTTTCCCTTTGAGCATTAAATCACTTATATATCTTTGGGTTGTAGAGGATAATGTGCAAATATTTTGAAAATACCTGTAGATAGATGTAAGGGTTGAGTATTTTTACCCTAATATTCTAGATTTTAGAGGGAATGCTTAACTTTAATTTCCTGCACAATAATACTTTAACATATGCTCATCTTAAAGAAGCCTGAATATAGCAAATACAATGCAAATATAAATTAGTGGGATAGAAGAAAATAACTCCTGGCTATGGTGGATAAAAGTGCTGCGTCAAACACAGAACACTAGAGAATTTTCAACCTCTGTAAAAGACAAACATATTTTTTTTTTACTTATGGTATTGTTTAAAGTGTCTAGTCAAATGCCAAGGTGCTCAGTGTATCCAGCCAAGAAAGACTATGGGCTTATGTTCTTACCTTAAAAAAAAAGTAGGGGGAATAGAGAAGAAAAATTACAGAGATTCATGAAGTTCGGCAGAAAAAAATATAATCTATCAGCTGTGAATACATATTGGGAGGCATTAACATTTGCATTGCACTGCTTCTTAGAAAAAGACATGTCTAAGCTACATCATTTAATTAATATTTAGGCCTAATCTGTATAAAGAATAATTGGCTTATTTAAAAGCTGATTAGATTTATGTTATTATGGTGACAATAGAGCAGTTCTAAGCTCATCCCATTTTATAAAAAAGAAGTGTTACAGTGTGTGCGGATGCTGGCGTGAAGGGAAGTGGGCGGGGGTTTATTTAGGATGTAGCAGACATAATAATAATAATAATAGTGATGATGAAGCAAAAAAGGATATTTGGATCACAGAGCTATTCTGTTTTCTATGATATGGCACTTCATCAGTATGGCGAACAGGTAAAGGGTACCTTTTTGGGTACCCTGATGCTGAGCTGGGTCTTGCATATCTTGATGCCTTTGTGCTAGGAGGAGAGAGATTTCAAGATTTCTCTTATGTGACAGCTGAAGGAGCAGACGGTTCGGGAGCAGTCTGTCTGAGTTTAGTTTCAGCATAAAAGCCCTACTGAGTGAAAGTTTAGAAGCACAGAAATTTGTGACACCTGGCAAGTGGTAAGGAGAAAGGCAGGCTGTACTAATTCAGGAGCTGATGTTACTCAAAACTCAGTGGTGGTTTTCTCTAAACTAAGGATTTAAACGTATTTTGCAGTATTTGTGTGAGCAAAAATCACAAGGTAGATCACCACTACTCCTTCCCAACCTAGTTGAGACTAACTAAAAATGATATTTTAAAAATAATACCTGGTATTTCTTACTGTTTACTTTTTTTTTTTTTTTTTTTTTTTTAATTTAGCTGCAACTCGTATTTCTGAGCTCTCCCCAAAATCATAGTGGCAAAACCCTCAGTAGCTACTAAGGAATAATCAACCAATTTGGTTTTTTCGGATGTTAAGAAAAACATCTAGTATTTCAAGAAGTGTGATAAAACTGCAGTGGTGTTGCTGCAGTTTATAGGGTCGTCTCCTCCTGTGAGGAAGGAGACAAAACCCTCTGTGAAGGAGCTCTTTGTGTGCCAGAAGTACCTGTGTGACTTTGTTTTTGTATGTTGTGGTCAGACAGCTTTAGTGTCTAGGAAAATAGTTAGTTTCTCTCCGTGTGGAGACACTAGTCCGTGCTGTAGTCTTTCCCCTCATTAGGAGGAACTTACAGCTTCTCAGTTCTCAATGTGGCAGCTACTTTTGCAAAACCTGTAGGGGTTTAATGACCTTCAACATCTGTGTTAAACGTGATTGAAACTGATGACTGGGATAAAGAAGTTAATGGGAACATTCACAGACAAAGGATGATTTCATAAATCTTGTTTACACATGAAAACAAACCAAAACCAGAGAGAAGCTGAATGACCTATGTAAAAATGAGGTATTTCATTACGCTGCTTGGTCTTCTCTGGGAACTGGAGGACCAAAGTTTTTTGTGAGTAGGACTAATCCCAGAAACCTAGAGGTACCTTTCATGTTTTATGTTTTCCACGCCTGTTTGTACCTCTTTCCCTGAGAAAACTCGGTGCGATCTGTCCTTAACTCAAGTGAAATTCATTACTAATTCATTACTAATATAAGTCCACTTAAGTCTACAGGGAAAAAACCCACAGCCTTTGTAGGCAAGGTGAACCAGCTTCTGCTATGGCTTGCTTTGCCCACGGAAAACAGCAGAAATGAATCTGATCCCTGTTGCCTTAGCTAATGCTTCTCTGGAAGTGGCAGTCATGCACAAATGTCACAGCAGCACTACTGAGCATGGGAAATTGTATCTCCAAACGATTTGTCATCAGCCACTGTTTGTTCCTGCGGGATCCTTTGTGCCCTCCTGCTGCTGCTGCTGGGGAGGAGGATGAGCCTGACTTTGGGAGAGGGCATGCAGGATGGCACTGCACTGCTCTGCAGCTCCCCAGGGATGCAGCCCCTCTCCAGCCACCTCACGGTCACCTCACAGGGTTTCCTCCTGTCCTGGCCATGGCCAAGGGGACTGTTCACTGCACACAGTGTGCCTGAGCTTTGCTCTTCCACCTGCAGCGTGTGCTAACAGGAGACTAACAGGCAGGCGGGACAGTCGGCATGCAGGTGATGCCGGTCTTGTCACTCTATTCTGGCAGACTTGCAAACGGGATGGCAATATTTTTCATGGATCTTGCTGCCTTACTAATATTAGATGCTGGGCCCAAGTTTTGAATTTCTTGCCTGAGTTTAATATGTCAGTCAGGAGACTGCAGTCCCACAGGGACAAGGGGTGTTTGTTTTCCATATGTCTATTATGAATTGTGCTAACAAGCTACTTATTTCAGACACTTACTTCATTTCATGGGTACAACAGGATGGATGTTTGCAGAACTGCCACTAGTTTAAAGCAAGGAATTGCACTGATTTTATCTCTGTCTTGCTCTCAGACTGCTGTACGTGTTTTTCAGCTGGTTTTCCCACTGGGCAAAGTCAGCTCCCTTAAGTTGAGCAGATATCTTGTCACCAGGACTGAATAAAATCAGCATTTCTTTGTCTCTGTGTGTGTTGCTCTCTTGCCAGAATTTACCTTGGCTCACACAATTGCTTTTTTGTTCACATTTTCAGTCATTCAGAAAAATACTCTAGCTGGCTACCTTTTGAATTGTTGGCGTACTTTATGGCTCTGGCTAATGAGGTCTCTTTGTGAAAACTAACAAATGCAGAAGTAAAAAAAGAAGCAGGAAAAGAAAGTAAATAAAAATCTGCCTATTCCAAGGTATGCTTCAGAACTGAGTTGTATCTTTCTACTCTCACCTGTTTCCAAGCACAGAAATACTATACAACAGGCTGGCGAAAGATGCCAAAATTAATCTTTCTTTCTCTAGAAATAGACAGCAGCACTCCATATGTTGTCAGCTACCAGTATCAGCTGTAAATTGCAATATTTTCCTCTGTGTGTGATTTTTTATACATTTGTGAGTTTTACATGCATGCATAAGGATACTGTTACATAGTCAAGTACACTCATGTATGCACACACAAAATCCACCACCAGCTCAATAGCACACTGTTGGTAAGAGTTATTTCCACTTCCTAGCTCATACAGTGTAGCACGAATTAGCTAAATAACTAGGGTTAGGGAGGAAGAGACAGTTTTTGTCTTCTGGTAGACAAAAATGTAGTTGAATTTCACAATGTACAATTACAGGACACCAGCGCTAAAATCGATAATGGAAGAAACATGCTAAGTATTTCCTTAAACATAGGGAATTGTATACTATCTATAGAAATTTTTTGCTCTCATTTAAGAAGACCCTTAATAGAAGGCAGAAATAATTCCTTAGGAGAGAAATCAGTCTGAGTGCGTACTCTGATGTGGTTTATCTTTTTTATTCAAAAAACTGTTGCTGACTCTGTAGAAAGGCAGAATTAGAAACTGAATGGCTCTGAACTAGTGAAAAAGATGTGCAGTACTTAATCTACACTGCAGCCGGCTGCTGACAGGTTCTTGGTAACAAAAAATGTAATTCCCTAGCTATCATTTCCTTCTTGAGGGAATATAGTACAATCACTGACAATATCTGTACCCATGTTCTCCAACTGTAAGCAGGGAATAATAACCTCTCCTTTGTTTATAGGGTTTGATGAGGGACAGTTAAGCTAAAAAAGACAGATGCTTAAGAACTCAAAGTCCAAAATGCATTCGTATTTGCAAAACAAACCAGAAAACCACCATTCTCTAAAATGAACATGCAAATAAAATTTCTGCATTTTGAAAAGATCTATGTATTTTGTCTCTGTTTAGCTAAATCTAAAATGTCTGACAGTATTCCAAGGGCTTGAAAACCACATATACATGTTGCTGATCTTCATGAGAAACAGAAGGTCTGAGTAGTGAAATGAAAATGAAGACAGCATAGTGCCTTGCTTGTAACCACAGCACTGCCTTCAATACATACATGAGCAAAAAATGCAGAACAATAAATATAGCAAGGGGAAACCTTTAAGTCCTCCCCGTAAACTTTATCTCCTTTCTTTTCATCTTATTGCAATGGCTCCAAAAAATGCCAATGAACATGAGCTTGCTAGCCTGGGGACCTGCAAAACTTTAAGCCAGCCATAGTCACAATTTGCCTTTTGATTCATATTTAAGTAATTGTCACTCTTCATGGAGCCTCTTCAGAGATGCCATCATCCAGGAGGAACCCAGCTATTCTGAGATAAGAACATCCTAACTTAAAAAGTCTTATTTCACATCCCGTACAGGACCAGAGACTACAAATTCAGCCCCAGCACTCTGCTCTCACAGAATGTGAAGCCACCTCTGCTTTTCTTCTCTGTAGCCATGTTTTACTCCTTGCTTCATTGACAGAGACAGGGGATGCTATTAGACAGCACTGTTCCTTGTAAGTATTAAGGTGTGGGATGTTTATCGGGATCTTAGCTTTAGCTTTCCTGCCATCATGCATTACTTCTATAATATGGTATCTCTCTGCTTTCATATTTGGGGAAGCATCATGAAATATTGTGGAATGGTTTTTACTTCAGCATGGTACCAATGCAAACGGTCATAGTTTCCAAGGCACAGCTTTTTCCCTGTAAGAAGTCAGGCTGTTCCTGTGATGCCTCCTTGGTGCCTGCAAGTGCAGATGTATTTTCAGAGTGGTGAGGGACAGGGAGATAGTGCTGAGGAGCATGTTGTTATCAGTGCATTAACACAGATCGTTATCTTCATGTGCTGTGTAGAAGTACCTGGAGATTTAGACTAAACCCCACAATAGTCTTCTCAGTATCCCAGGTAACTCATTACTCCTCAGTCAGCTCCATCGCACGGCATTGCAGTGTCTTGCAATGCAACTCCTGCAAACATTAGTGCATTACACAGTCAAATTCCCATTTTCAGGAAAATGAAAAGAAGACCAAGCTGGTGGGCTTTGGCTGATTTGTCTCCAATGTTAAAGTAAAACTTTCCACAGAGCAAATGAAAGAGCAGGAGGACAGAGATCATAGTTGCTGGGGTGAAAGGTAAGGAAAGAGCCTGACCATGACCAAGAGCCTCTCCATGCACGTGGAGAGGATCCACCACCAGAGGAATTTGGTTGCAGCTAGGGCTCACCTTAGCCAGTTCAGGAGTATGGCTCTTTTAGTACGTGACCTTTTAAACATGCTCAATGCTAGAAGAATGAAGACGTGAAATGCAGTTACAGCTGTGACAGTGTGAT